>JAEIIG010033147.1:0-12669 GCA_018904695.1 Drosophila parvula | reverse complement strand
TGGCATCGACATGGCCCCAGCCAAACGAACGCCTTCAATTGTCTACTGAATGGTGGAGTGTGGTAGAGTGGCCTTTAAGCCGGGGTCCAAAATGCGTGCCAATTACATGGCGGCATGGCGGCAGGGAGGACCGCAGCTTTCTTCTAATAGCAAATGCTGTAATCAAAATTCCATAACATGGCCCAAAAGAGGCCCAACCTGCCCCGTTTGCGCTGGCAATTCGTTAAAGTCAATTTGCAAATCATTTTTCCATTGAAACTCAATCTACGAACTACGTGAAAATACCGAAAGGCAAGACCTGGGGCACTTCTCCATCCTCAGTCCCAGCCTCAGCCTCAGCTTCAGCCTCAGCCTCAACCTCATCTTCATCCACATCCAGTGCCTCTTTTTCATCCTCTTGCCGCATCGATAATAATGATTTTCTTTGAAATGCATACTCGAGAGCTCAGCCAGGCTTAAAAGAGGGCCCAGAGCAGCCTCTGACAGACAACTTTGTGTGCTCCACCTTTTTTCCCCTCTTGGCCCGGCCCGGTCCGGCCCCCCCTCTCTCTCTCTCTCTCTCTCTGGCTGTTTTCGATGGCTTCGAAACGTGGTGTAATAATACTAAATTGTTGCTGATTATCCTTTTGGCGGTTTGCCTTTGGACATGTTCTCCACAGCCTCAGCCTCAGCCTCAGCCTCAGCCTCGGTCTTCTGGCTTCTACCTCTCTTTTGCATACGCTTCGCCCTGAAAATGGCGTCACAGTCACTGCACATGCAACCAAAAAAAAAAAGAAGAAAATACAAAATACAAAAAAATAAAATTAAATAAAAGCAGAGACTCCACTCGAGCCAAGATTCTCGGGCCTGTAGCCCTGCTCTGCATCTCTATTTTGCTGCATAGCCGATTTTGAAAGAAATCAAGCAAAAATCAAAGCCCGAGCCGCCGCAGTCTCTTCAGGTCTTGAGTATTATAGAGTGCGGAGCATGGGACTATGGACTCGGGGTTCTCGATTCTCCGTTCTCGGTTCTCGGTTCTCGGTTCTCGGTTCTCCTCTGAAGAGGAAGGCCCCCAGAAAGCGAACAGAAAGCCCACTTCAATAGTCACATAAATAGACTGTGAGTCGCGCTCGAGAGTCTCGGGGCTGCTTCGGCTCTGGCCAAATGGAAAATCGTGTGCCGGTGTTACTACACTCAAAGAATTTAGTATAAATTCAAATTAGATTGTTAGGAATATTTATAACTTGATTTTCGGGGGTCTAAATGTGTTTGAAAGAGTTTTTAGGATTATGTTCAACCTGGAACAGAGAAAACTTAGTCTTTTTGAGGCTTTAAAATATCTTAAAAAATTATACTTGAAAGATATACATTTTAACAGCTAATATTACTTATTTTTAATAAGTTAACACTCTCGTTGATGTATTAAAAAATTCTCGCAGTGCTTACCGACTTCTACTTCTATTTGTGTCTGTGCCATTTTTGAGGTTTTTCTTCGTTTTGGGTGCTTCATTTTTATGCTTCACTTGGCCGCTTTGGCTTTGTCGGCACTTGAGCTGCTGCTCTTTCTCAGCCAGCTCCAAAACTCTTTGCCTGCTCTTCGGAAAGTCGGCTAAAACTACAGGAAAGAACAACAGCTACAAGAAAAAGAAAAAAAAAAAAAACGGCCAAAGCATTTTCCAAGCCAACGTTCGCGGAAAGCGTTTTGGTAATTACCGTTAAATGACCCAAGTCCGAGGCGCTGAGACAAAGTCGCTACCCTTCCGACCCCCCCCCCTCTAAAAGTCGCCAACTGTCAGCTGTCAGTTCCCAAGTGGAAAATAACAACAAAAACCCAGAGACAAGGAGAGGAACAACAACGGCGAACAAGACTGAGCTGCGCCGCCAAGTTGTCGCAGTCCTTGACAATTGTCAACTGTTCAAAGCCTCAAGGCTGATTCGCCGTCTGCAAATTAATTGCGCCCAAAAGCCAGCCAGCCAGCCAGCCAGCCAGCTAGCCCCAAAGAAGATGAACAAGAAAAGAGGAGCGACGATCTTGGCCCGGCCGAAAGGCAAACAAATTTTGCATACCAAATGCTGGGCGCTCGGTGTGTGCAAAGTTTTGTCTTCGTTTTGTTGCCACCGCTCCCTCCTGGCTGGTAGGAAAGCTGCACTTTGCATTTTAACCAGAACTTTGGCTGCGAAATCAATTAACAAACAATAAACGTTTGTTGCCCAGGCCAGACACGTATTTTATTTAAGTATCTAGAATATTAAAATGGGATCAGACACGACACACAGCTCTTCTCTGTATGGGAGTCAAAAAAAAAAAAAACAAAAAAACATAGCCGAGTTGAGGGGAAAAAATTGAAGCAATGCGTTGCTGACATTCATTGAAACGTTTTCGGAATATCTGAACGATTGCCAGTCAGTCGCCTTTGCTTTCTTTCTGCAGCAAAGCGCTGATAAATTCCCGAGCCTTTTCATTTTCGAACAACTGCAATGTTAAGAACGCGGGCTTAAATCCAGAAAGCCAAGACGAAAAGCGGCAGAGAAAGAAAATAAATAGGAAGAAATTAAAGCTGAAAAAGAAGCTGGAATTTAAGGGTTCAAATGACACACTTAATTCTTCTTTGTTTTAGGATAATTAAAAGGTTATTAATAAGATAAAATTATGACTAATTTTAATCATGAATTAGAGGTAGAGGTTATATATATAATATTTCTTTCGGTGTGCCATCAACTGCAGCGAGTGCCACCCAGCAATCGTCGACAGTCACCGCATTGCCATCAACTTAAGACGATTATTTATGAACTGCTCGAGGGGGGTTTGGGGACTTACAGACAGGGAGACTGGACTGGAACTTGGGAACCTCGGACTTGGTCTGGGATTGGGATTGGGCCGGGTTCCAGGACACTGACATCCAGCGAGTGGAGAGGCAGGAGATGGAGGACGACAACAAACCCGACACCGACACCGTGTACCAATGTACCAATGCGTGTTCGATGACTTAAATGACAAGAGGAACGCGGCCAAGAGAGGAACCAACCTCAAAAGTCGAGTTCACAAAATACTCTTAGCCATGTCATTACAAACTGACTAAATGACACCAAGAGGAGGATGGGCAACAAAGAAATATCAAGTATTTTGTACTTGCGGCAAAGAGTATCAACTTGCCGGAGAGGAATTTGAAATTAAATTGAATCAGGGAACGCTTTTTGTTATAATCAGAGAGTCACCTCTGGCCAAGATCTCTCAAAGATTAAATATTATGTATATGGGATACCTTAGATTTGCATAATGCCCCCCAGCCAAAATCATAAAAAGCTTCAAAAAACCATCAAGAAAACAAAACACCATTCGGCTAACAATCAACCAACGAAAAAAATATGATTTGCGTGCGAAAAAGCCAAAAATAAAATGATGGAACCAAAAATATTGCCCAGCTCTATAACAAAAAATAAGATAATAAAATAAAATAAAAATGCTGGAACCGAAACGAGAGGGCATTATCTTTTGTTTTATTTTTTTCTTGCTTTGAGGCTGCGTTTGATTTGCTCCAAATATTTTTGGGTTCACACTTGGCGATGATTCCACAGGCTTCACATAGTTTTGATTGATTGCCGCCGCCTGCGCCCTTTCCCTTCGGCGTGTGAATATATATATTTCATATTTTTTATAGCCGAATAGCTGAAAAAAAAAAACAACAACAATTTGCGGTCAGAAGTCTGCACGAAATTTGGCAATTTTTTTTTTTGGGATGTTGGTTTGTGCTTGAAAATGTTTGGGTTATGGGAAGATTTATTGGAGTCGAGTTTTTGGGTTAGAGACAGGTTGTTTTTTGTGCTTTAAATAATTAACTAATTTATGCATTTTTCCCTCTCTCTCGCTCTCTTTGCAGACAACTTTGGAACGAGTGCAAGCGGTAAGTTTTCTCCCAATATTTGTTTAATTATTATTACCAATGGTATAAGGCAGAGAGACACGCCCCCGAAATCAGAATTCAGGGGCTTAAGTCTGGCCAAAATGGAGGCCGTGGAAGAGAGACGACGACGACGATGGGGCATCATCTCTGTCCCGCACTAAACTGAAAATTGTAGAGTTTGAGTTGGGGAATGACAGGACCCATAATTATAAACGCGCATAACCCATCATCAGTTCGGTTCAGCTCTTTCTCTCTCGGCAGTCCTCAGTTTTCCGATCCCTCTTGATTTCTGGACTTTGGGCTTAAGGAACAACTAAATGCCGGGGCCCTCAACCCATATATATATATATATATATATATACTCGTATATATATATAAATTTTGTGATTAAGAGCCATCTTATCATTATTATAGAGTGAGCGCACGCTCTGTTCGGTTCGGGTCTGGGTCTTGGGCCTGCTTGAACCTGGGTGGGGATGGATGTGAAACAAAAAAAAAAAACTGAAGAGAATACAAGTAAGGAGGCAGAAAAAAAAAAAAAACAGAAAGAAAGAAAGAAATACCAAACCGAAACCGAACAGAGAACACTCACACACGATGAGATATTTTCAAAAATGTAGCCGTGCGTGAGTGCGGGTCGGATTCGGTGTGCGCCCCTCGCAGGCATTATAGGATTTAGTTTTTTGGGATTTCGATTTCTCACACAGGCCGGCGGCGGGCCAGGAGCGGGGGTGGGAGACAGAGAAACCCAGAAAGAAATGTGTAGAACATATTGTTGCTGTTCTGTTGGGTTGCGTTTCCGAAGATTTCCTGTGAAATACTTTAAGCCCAGAGCCTCCGCCGACTCCAACTCCATCTCCATCTCCATCTCCGACTCCTCTGCGTTTCGGTTTCGGTTTTTGGTTCTCTGATTCTGATTCGGATTTGGTTTTCGATTTTTTGTTGTTGTTGTTGTTGCTTCTTTCTGTTTTGGGTTAAACATACTTGAAATTCTTGTTTCAATTTTGGGTTTGGGGTCTCGCTGCTCGCTTCGTAATTTAATACGCTTTCAAAATTAAGAAAAAAATACACACATCCACCAAAATATATATCGATATGGGCCCCCAAAGGTCACACAGCCAAAGATTCAAATTCGAAATTAGTAGGGGACGTAGAAGGAGGAGGGGCAGGCGGCTCTTACAAGCGTGTTTTTATTTTTTTGTCTATTTCTTTGGAGTATATTTCGGATATATTTCATTATTATTGGACAGTTGCCGAGCGGTTCAGAGATTCATTTCAACTGATCTCCCATCTCCCATCTCCCATCTAGATCCCTTAGTTCTTTTTTCTATTTTTTCTAATTTATGCCGTCTGTTATTTAACTTGATTTGCATATTCTCAAGCCAAAGGGGGAGAACACATACAACAAAAAAAAAAAAAAGATTGTAGTTTGTTTTTATACATTTTGTGGTGTGTGTTCCGCGTTTTTCAAATCTAATAAACCATTTTGTTAAGTACAAGCGGCGGAATAAATGCGAATTTTTTCCTTTTTGCCCTCTCTTTCTGGCCAGACTTTTCCCCTCAAAAATGGCCGACACACAAAATGGGGTAAACAGCGGGTACAGAGAGAGAAAAACTCTCTCTCTTGCACTGCCGAAAGATAACCCCAGGGAAAGGGAAGTAACAAGCAGCCAGCAAAAGTTGCCTTGTCTTCGTGTTTTCGTGACGGATGCGTTATAATTTTCATGCTGTTAAAAAAGCATTTTCAGTGTGTTATTAAAAAAAAANGAGTGAGAGAGGGAGAGAGGGAGGGGCGGGGATAAAGCCAAGGAAGCTGAAGAAGAAGCAGAACATCCCCAATGTCTGGGACCGCCTTGAATTTGGCGGCGTTGTCTGCAATTTTGATGTCAGACAAAAAATCAACTGCAGACATTTAACTTTTTTTTTGCCCCCCCGACATGTATTTTAATTTTTTTCCGCTTACTCTCCTTGTATTAAACGAAATTACACGCTTATGAATGGCTTAATATCATGTAAGATATAAGGATATAGGGTTAAAAAAAAAAACAGAAAAGGGAAAGGGCACGCAGGCATAGAACAAAAGGTGAGGGAAATACATTTTATAAAGGTATTTAAAAGGTAAAAATTATCCGGAGTATTGATATTTTAAAGAAGTAAAAATCTAGCTTAATATTTAGAGGTTTTTGGAAGGTAATTCTTAAGGAAAATATTTATAATCAGCTGGGAGAATATTTAAGAATTATGTATTTCTATTTTTTGTCTTAGTTCACCCAAAGAAACAGTTGTTAATATATTTTTTGATGTACAAAAACTACAACCAATCATACAGGTTAGGTTTATTTATTTATTTAACAATCTTCAGTATTTATTAAATAATAAAACTCATTTAATTCGAGTCAGTCACCCCACCTGTAACTTGTACACCTTTTCTTTATCTTTTTTTAATATTGTTCTGTCTCGAAGAGGTGTCAATGCGAGTGCATAAAGAGTAATGAATACCCGAGAACACCCAAAAAACAAATTAAGCCCGCTGCCATTAATCTTCCAAAGCCAACTCCCTTGGTGGCAGATCAGCTTCAGAGCTGCTCACCGAGAGTTCCTGTGTCTCGGCCTTCTATATATACACAGATATATATATATTCTGATATTCTGGCTCTGAGTGTGGAGCCAAGCAACCGGCAAGGCAAGGTGAGATGCATTTCAACATGTCTCATAAATTCAAGCGGATTGAGCGCACCAAAAATCTCGTTGTCTCCATTTGCATAAAGCTGAAGCTGAAGCTGAAACAAAAAAAATATATACAGAGCTCTCCGCGGGCTTCATAAATTTGGCAAATTTGACAATTATGCGCATTAATAATAAATAAAATTGACAATAATTGAATTTGAATAATTTGATTTTGCTTGAAGGAGATGGGGAAAGAGGGGCAACAGGCTCCATATGGCTAATCTGCATATAAGGCGGTGTTGCTCTGTCAGTGGTTGCTTTTTTTTTCACTCTTTCTTCGTAGGCGTGAAAACATGTGTTGGTTTCTTTTTGGCCTGGAATTTTAATAAACTCTTTTTTTCTGCCAGCCATTTTTTGTGTTGTACCAAACTATATTCCTTTTTTTTTTTTTGGCAAGCCTATTGAATGAAACCAGCATCGGCCTGAGAACCGAAAATCCAAAGAGTCCAAGGCGAACCGCAAAAATCCGTATGAAAATAATGAGGCATGAACATGTTGCAGCATCGCATCCCATCTACCGGCAACAGTGTTTCGTTTTTTTTTCTCCTTGCAACGTGGTTATTATTATTATTTTTATTATTATTCCCCATTTTTTTTTCTCCACTGCCCAAAAAAAAAAAACAATGCAACAAGCCGACAATGATGATGGTTGCCGGTATATTGCAGCGGATCACACAAATCCTCCATAAAAATAACCCCTTCTATATATATAAATATATATAGGAGTATATATGTAGGATGTGTGTGTGGCTGGTAAAGCCAAAAGCTAAAGCGGCTTTTGTGTTAATACTTCAAACTGTTTTTTGTGTACGCTGCCTGGGAACAGCAAACAGCCAAACACGAAAAAGAAAAATCACAACCAAAAAAATTGCCACAAAAATTGCTATTGACTTTGGAGTCTGCTGGTCTCCCTGCCTGAGCCGTAGTTGTTCTTATTGACTTGTTGCCGTTTTATGGCGAATGCGCGATTGGGTGATCCATCATCATTTTGCGGCCTCCGATAATTTGCAGTTTATTCATCTTGTTGTTTCTTTTTTTTTTTTTTGCCTTTTGGGCAACAGCACATGAAAATTGCCAGTCGACACAGTCGGGAAATGGAAAAACACTTGGCCAAGGGCCCTCGGTGATGTGAGCCTGGCATATAATACTTAAAAAAAAAACACATAAGAACTGGTATTACTGGTCTCGCGCTCTTTGTGATTGGTTAAATTACAATTAAATATCAAATTTAAACCTATGCCAGAATAAATGGGATTTTTTCTTTTAAGAAAATGCCATCGGTAAGCGCCTGGCTTGGGGAACCTGCCGTATACCTAGGAAAAAGGATCGCTGCACAAATACACTTCATAGATCATTGTCAGAGCTCAACTTGGCTGATTATTCAATGTTTAATTAAGTCATTTGCCAGTATGGCACTTAAGCTTTATTAATTTGCCGATCGTATGCATATCACTTGACTTGCCGCGAACTAAAAACAAGAAAAAAAATAAAACACGAAATGAATTGCTCGTGTTTATCACCGCGGCAGGGGGATATTCAGTGAAACGTTTCATAAACAATAAATGCCGGGCCATAAATCAGGCAAGCTCGGATGCTGGCTAATAAGCGGGCTAACACCTCGGAGGTCTCACTTCTCTCTTTGGGGGTCTCCGGCTCTCGAGTGTTTACTGTACCCAGCCACCCACTTGACAAGCTCTGGACGGCTGAGCATGATGACGCCCTTTTCAGGGCTTTTGTCAGGCGTGCTTCTGTTTTTTTCTGTTTCTTTTACATTTTCTCTTCTCGGGGGGTTTACTTTCTGGTATAGCTGCACTGAGAAAATAAATATTTAAATCATAGAATATTGATCAGAACTTGTAGTAGATTTAAAAGAGATTTTCCATATCAATTCTATATGATTTGATCCGTTTTTAATATCAATGTAAGTACCAGAACATGTTTAAATAAATTTACAAGCAGTTTTACTTTATGATTGGTCACTCTGACATCTTTAAATAGCTTAATTTTGAGCTTTGGTCACACTACCAGGCTTACGTAGCCTCATTTCAAGGATTGGTCACACTGTTCTTGCAATTTCTACTTGTTTTGGTGATTACAAATAGCAAAGCTTCAGGAATCAAATATTCATAACGTTATTTCGAAGATTAAGCAAACTGTCATCTCTACATCTCATAATTTCAAGGGTTGGCCACACTGTTCTTAAAATTTCTACTCATTTTGGTATGATATATGATATATGATATTCCTCCAAAGATTCGGTTAATTTTTCTCACTCTGCATGAGTTTTTCTGGCATTTCTGGCGCTGAAGTGTTTGGCTCAAGCGCAGCTTCTTGGCCAACACTTGAGCCAACTCAGTCGAGTGTTTGGCCTGCCGAGCTGCAGCTGACAAATGCTGAGGGGTTTTTGTTTTTTTTTTTTTTGGCCACCCAGCGAGCTGCTGGCTGATTTCTTTTGACATGTTTTGAATTCAATTAACGGGCCTAGACCGCACTGCTCAGCCGCTGCTGTTGTTGCTGCTGCTGCTGTTTATTATCATATCGGCCAAAACTCAATTAGTTAGGCACCCTGAACAAGAAAAAAAAACGAACTCGATTACTAGCAAGCCGATGAGCTTAAGCAGACTTCCGCCATGTTGGCCGTTCCCATTGGAAAATGATTGACAGACGATTGGCATGGATTTGTATAAACAAACTGAAAAACTCGCACCCACCCATCAGTGGAAAATGGAAAGTTTTTCTTACCGTCGCTGGCTGAGGGGTGGAGGGGCGGCGGAAAGTTTATTTAAAAACTAATTGAAAACTGCTACGATTTTCCCCCGGTCTCAGTCAAGTAGTTGGGACCCAGGCCCTGGCCAATATAACCATCTCCCTCGTTCGCCATTCGCTGGAAAAGCAATTTTGTTTGTTTTTGCTGCTGGTGCAGCTTGACGGGTAGGAAAAGTGCATTTTGTTATTGAATTTTATGCAGCCTGTTTGAGATGTACGAGTAGTTTGCTTATTGTGTGTGTCTGCTCCAATGGAATTTCGTATTGAGATGGCAGAAAGAAAAGAAAATACCACCGAGAGCTGAGAACTAATTGAAGTCACAGATGGGCAAGTTTATACGCATCCTGATGCTGAAATCTTAATCAATCGGAGCAAGTTTTCCTCGACTGAAGCTCGAAGCATTTTCGGGGTTTTGTCAGCTTTACTCTATAATTGCATTCTGGGCGGGAAAGCGGAAGGAAGGAAGGCAGGCAGGAAGGCAGGATGGAAACGAGGAAAAGCCAGCAGGAAACTAAAAATGTTTTGTATGTCCGTATAAAGGAAAAATCGCAAAATTTACTGCAAATTGGAATTTTGCGCAATTGTAGAAGGCAGCAGCAAAGAAAAAAAATAAAGAAAAAATAAAGCAAAAAAAAAATGAGAGCAAAAAGAAAGTACAGAAAACAAACATGAAAATGTGGCAAGCAGGATTGTTGGTTGCGAGGGTTTTCTGCAATAATAATAGCAACAAACACACACACACATAGTATATATATATATAGTATATATGTGTATGTCTGTCTGCGTTTGCGTCTTGCATCCTTCGTCCTTTAAGCCAATAATAAATAAAAATGCTTGTGTGCGAGCCACCCACGAAAATTGCCATGCCATCAAATTTATTTGCCCTCCGAACCGACGGAGCTAACTTATTGGGAATCGAGCGAAGCCCCCCGGTTCGTGGCACACCATAAAGTCCACAAAGTTATAGTGAAAATTAATTAAGTTTTGCGCTGCGCTTAACAATTCAATTAAAAGCAAAAACAAAAAAAAATACAAAAAATGCAAGCGCCTTTATCGGGCGTACAGCGAAAAGCACTTTGGAAAAAAGCTACGAAAACGCGCACCGCGCACATCCTAATCGGTTTTCCCCTTTTCCCTCCCTCCTGTTGGGAAACACGAGTGCCCTTTCAAGTGGCACAAGTGCTTTTGCACATCGTTATTATAACAATAATAAGCGCGCCAGAAGATGCGGCTCTGGCCAAAGATTAATTGTGGCCGGGGTCTCCTTGGTTCTTCGAAAGACAGAAAATGGGAGCAGAGCAGAGAAACCGAACCGAAACCGAAACAGAGCCGAAAGTCGGCGTAAAGTGCAATCCACTTGAAGGAATTTACATATCACCAGCAGATACCACAGAAGACGGCACAGACCCCAGACTCGAGACCCATCTGCAACTCGCCTCCTGACCATGTTGCAGGCAAATGCATTAATCAATTTCATGTTTTCTTAAGCGCGCGCCCGTCGCGATTTGAGTGCCTTCTTCCCTTGGATCCGATCTCTCTCTCTCTCCCCATATGAGTGGAATAATCAATTTCGAGGATCATAAACAACTTTTAATGAAGTTGTTAAGTGCCAGCAGCTAGTTTCTTCTCCTCACATTTCCCCGGCTAAAGTGCAGCTCACACAGTGCTTCGATAAGCTTGTGTAATGGACGCCTCCTTCGTTCGGTCTCTCTCTCTGATTTGGCCAGATTCCGTTGGCCAACTCCACGCATTTCCATAATTGCTAAATTATGCAAACAAAGCACAAAGGTTTTTGGGAGGGGGCGGAGGCGCTAGAAAGGTTCCAACAAGTGATTGTTTTTGGGAACTTCTTTTGTTTCGGATTTTTCTTTTGACTTTTTGATTTTTCGGTTTTCCTTTCTTTTTTTTTCGTTTCTGGTAAATTAATTTTACAACTTTTCCGGTTTGGTGTTCCGCTGATTTGCTTAGTGACTCTGTTTGGAGCTACGAATTTTCCTTAGTTTCTTATCTGAGGGAAGAGTATTTTTTAAAGGTTTATATGGTTTCAGAATTTCTTATTTGGTAACCTTTTAGGGGCTCAAAAAGATGTTTAATACTATAGATAATATATACATCTTTTTTGGTCTGTTTTAATAGCTTTATTTGCTTACAAAGTTCCAATGGATTTTTAAATATGTTCTTTCGAAATCTTTCCTCGTTTCTTAGGTTTGTTAGAAACTCATTAAAGATAGCACTTATTTGTTTTCCTAAAGGGTATAGCGTGTTCTGTTTTTTCTCATTCGAACTTCCTCAGGTTTTTCTTTCTGTTTGGCTTTTTGGTATAGTTTTTTTTTTTATGCCATCGGGTTTTGTTTTATGGCTCGCTGGGAAAAGGCCCCCACACCCTGTGCCCACTTTTCTGACCACTCGCCAAACGAACGTCTCCATCGGCGACTAAATTAATCAAAACGAACTTCCGGTTTACGCAAAATGGCGTGAAGTCTGCCACCATGGAATGGATGTATATACTCGTATATATATAGTGGGGCTAGTCTGGGCGCTACTGTGTGTGAAAATTAATGAATGGGTTAACTGAAAAATTAATGAAAAGCAGCCAAAGTGAAGGTGGAGCGAAAGCAAATGCCAAAGGTGTTGTGCAAAAGATAAAGCATGGAAAATTTATGAAGGAATTAGGCAGAGAGGCGAAGGCTACTATTCAGCCAAGTTAGACATTCATGCATAGAGGCGACGACGTTGGGCAATATTTGTTTGGGCCTCCAAAAAAAATCTGATGATCATCATCATCATGGTTGTCGTCATCGAGGAAGGAGCGTGAAATTATGCAATCTGTAGTACAACACCACGAGGGGGAGGTAGGGAGTTGGGCCTGGGTCTCTTTTGGTCTGGTTTATTTTGTTTGCATGTGCGCAGCGATTCGGGCTTCCTGTTTGCTGGCATTTGAGTTACTTAAGTGTAACTAAAACTTTAAGTAAACACACAAATAACATACTTAATATTAAACAAAAATATACAAAAGCCCAAAGGGAGATCCACAGCACCCACAGCACCCACATCCCACATCCACATCCAGGGTGATGATGATGAAAAGGAAAACATAGCCTCGGCCACAGGCGGAAATGCTTGGCCCCCGGCAGGCAAACAAAAGATAAAAGCCTGGGGAATTTAAATTAACCAAAAATTATGCACGAACATTACCAAAGCTAAGGCCAAAGCCAAAGCCAAAGCAAAAGGCAAATCCGAAGCCAAATCTGATGCTGAGATGCTGAGATGTGGAGGCTGATGCTGAAGCTGAAGC
>JAEIIG010033144.1:0-59091 GCA_018904695.1 Drosophila parvula | reverse complement strand
ACAAGAAACTTGCGCCGATAAAGTTCTCAGGCTTTTTGGCTTATAGCAAGATCGTTCGCTCTGGTTCATATACTGTTGGATAATCTCTTTTGGGGGTCTGAATCTGAGTACAAATTCCAGCGAACTGCTCGAAACCCTAAGCAGACTCACTGACTGACTGACCGCAGCTTCCGTTCCCCGTCACGCTTTTGTTTGGAATTTGGTTGGCCTATCTTATATGGAATACTTATAAACAAAACTGAGAGGGTAATATCGTTCTTCCGAGTCTTTTTGTTACAAAAAAAAACAGGGAAAAAGGCACAGGAATTTGTAGCTTATTTATTTTTTAATAGAGTTAAGGTGGAAATCAGGGCGGCTAAATGCGGAAACGTCTAACGTTTTTAATTTTTCTCCATTGAAAATATAGGATTTGAGGTGAGTTTTCCTTCAGTGCTTTGGGATTGCTTAACCATTTTAGATAAAATAAGTATAAAAGAACATACTTATATTATTGGATAATAATTTGTCGAATTTATTGTAGTTATAATTAAAAATTACGTTGATTGAATAAGATGAGAGTAACCTCCAGGTGTTTTAAAGAGAGATTTCAAAGAGTTCCAATAGTATAACACTTGGCATATATTTTTCTTAATTAAATAAACACAAATTCTTTTGAAATAACACAACATATTCCTGATATAAACAATACCTCTTCCCACTGAGAGCATCGAAAAAAGTCGATCTTATGGGAGCTCTGCCCTCGATTTATTGTTTTTGTTTACACTTTTATTGCGCGTCAGTTTTTTAGGTCTTTTTTTTTGGGGGGGAGGAACGACTGCATTCGTGAGTGAGCATAGTTATCGTTATCGTTATCGCCGCCGCTAAGCGAGGTCGTAACTCGTTTGAATAAGTTACCACGAGTGGGTGACCTTACTCGGCAGTCACGCAAGCACCCACTTACAACGGCCTCTCTGGCTACATAAACATATATAAAAATAAAAATTGGTGCGGTGTAATGGGAAATCGATTTGGGTATAAGACAGACAGACCTTCCTCGATCCATATAGATCAATATTTAGGAAAGAAAAAGAAAAAACAAAGGAGGGAAATGCGAATAAGCGCAAACGAGTGAAGCGAAGCGATAAACCATATGGATTCCTCTAAGGGAATTGCAATTTCCTGGCCATCCAACCACACAGATGCCACTAATAACTCTGTCCCCCTTTTGTATCGTCTTTGTCATCGTCGTCATCGGTTACACATGTTTGCTGCTTCGTTATTTCCACACTGCAACTGGCCATCTGTCCATTTAACCAGAGCCTGGACAGTCTGCAAGTCTGAGGAGGATGTGGACAAAGCCACAAAACCAATCAGGCCTCCTAGCCCCAGCCAAACAAATTGCACTCCCTATCCCTCAGCCAATCCCTTCAATTCCCCTGCCTCGTTTGTTTTCTGGCCCAGTTTAGTTGTTTGTTTTTTGGGCCAGTCAGCCAGCCAGCCAGCAGCCAGTGCTCGGCTATGTTTTTTCTGGCCTCAGTTATTCCGTAATTGAATTGTGCCATAATGCCCGTGCACTCGCACTTATTTACACTTGCCGTTTGTAATTGAAAATTTCATAAATTTTAATTAAATTCTAGCCTGCGGATACTCGAAAAGTATTTGATTGTTTCGATTCGAACAGAGAGAGTAGAGTGTATTTTCCCCTGCAGCTTTGTAGCTGCGCTCTCTCCCCTCCGCCCCCCCCTGAATGTGTTTTAGTTTAGTTTAGTTTTTAGCCTTCCCCGGGGAGTAGTTTTTCAGTTAGTTCCCTGTTGGGGAGCCCGTGAATAACATAGTTCATGTTGTTATTCGAGTGACTCACCTCACTTGCGCAATCATTATACGACGTGCTCAGATCCGGGTGCTATAGTTGTGAGCTGGGGGGAAGTCCTAGAGTCCTCGGGAGTCCGAAATTGATGGCTCTCAAAGTCGTAAAATCCGGGAGTTATTTGTTGTTTGCTTTCTGGCTTTTCCTCTAGATTTTAGCTACTTTTTTTTCGGTTGCGCGTTTTACACTTTGTTTACAGGATAATCGCATACTTTATGACACTTTCACGCTGCCAGCAATTCGAGTACACTTGCGCGTATATGCGTTTGACGAAGGACTTTGAAACCGTTTTCCGTTTTTCGACACAAAGGATTTTTTATGTTATTCCTATTTGATTGGAAGAGGAAGTGTGGGGATGAAAACAAAGGCAGAGGCATAAGACATAAGGCGTAAAATGAATGGGGATATATATAGATATATATATATATAAGCTAGAGGACGAGAGGCGCGGCTTTTATGCACAACAAATAAAATCAATACGGCGTAAAAATAGGATTATTGTATGGGTATTCGCTTTTAATGTGGTAATTGTCGCGTCTGGTCAACAGAAAGGACTCTTGATTGTCTCGCTCCAGGGAGGTCCTTTTGATTTTTACGATTTCACTGGCACACACACACACACACACACACGCACACACACAGCACGTGACTCATCAGAGGGACCAGAAGGGGGTCGGGTCACGCCTTAGCCTTTCTTTGAGTACATTATATAATTGTCACTTGACGCGGTGTTTTTATTTTATTTTTAATTTGCTTTTTAGTTCTTTTTATAAACACCTTAGTCCTGGCTTTTTCTTTGGGAAAAATCCTAGTAGTTAGGAGGACTCTAGCTCACAGCTGTGCCGCCACACCAATTGCCGTTTTTTGAAACCTTCGACTGACGGCGCGCTGTCGAACCGAACACACTCCAGCTCGCTGGAAAAGCGCGGCTGCAAAGAGCTCCCCAAAAAGGAAAAAAAAAGGAAAAACAGAAACAAAAGCAGAGAGCAGGAGCCAGGCGGGAGCGTGAGAGGAACGATTACCAGTTTTCCAAGGCAGAACAGAGCAGGAAAAATACGGGGTTTCATTTAGGAAGCACACAAAAATGGTGCAAACTTTGCTTTACTTTAAAAGTTAAAACTAAAGTAAAGTAAATGAAAATATCTAGGTGACCTTTATGGGATTTTCTTGTGACATTTTAGGGTCCTGAAGCAAGATCTTTGCTTGTGTTAGAAAACCAACAGCTGATGCGTAACGACCAGCACAGCCGCCTGATTGCCACAAATCCCCCCTTAATAACGGGATTTGCTCACTTGCGCAACTGTCCTGCCCCTCAACATCTTGTCGAGAATTTCTCGCCTTTCCAGCACAACTGGTATTGCTCTCTCTCTCTCTGCCTCTCTCTCCCTCTGATTCTCTCGCTCATTGCGATCCTTTGGGAAACTGGAATTTTTCATGCAGACTCCGATTAGCTCTCCGTTCTGCTCTCGCAGTTCTGTTTTTCTTGGCTTTTCTGCTGCTTTTCCTTTTTCAAGTTGTGCACCCGCGCGGGTGTGGTCCTGTTTTCCTCAATTCACACAGGCAGAAAAGTGCCGAAAAACGCGGAGCGAATTTCCATTAAGTCAAGGGAGAGCAGCATGTTTTTCCACCCTCCAACCCCCTTGACGATGCTGTGTGGGTGGTTTCATTTTTTTTTTTGTCTTGGATTGGGAAAGTTCCGCTCGATTGCCGCCCGCTTTTTGTTTTTCTGCTGATTTTCACTCTTGATTTTTGTATTTCAAATCCGATTAAGCATTTTTCTTGGCAATTTTCCGAGCCAGAGTCACACGCACACACACCTGGGCACTCTCACTCACACACACTCACTTACAGCGATTGAAAATGAGTTTTGGGTTTGCCTCGAACAATACGGAGATGCGTCCGCGTCCACGTACGCCGTGACAGAACAACAATTGAGTACTAAATCCGCGTCAGGAGGCAGCACCAGCAGCAGCCGTAGAGAAACACAGAGAAAGACAGTCAGAGAGAGTGGGTTTCTCTCGCTCGAGAGAAACTGCGCAGCTCTAAACGCATCTCTTATACGCGTTAGCTCTCTCTCCCTCTCTGATGCTGGCCGGGAATCGGGTGCGAGTCGAACCTGTCCTCGGCTCTAACCCTTTGACATGACTTTCCGCGTCGGACCCTGAGAACCCGATGAAGAACTCCATAAGGAGGGGTAGGGTTACCGAGGGCTTGAGGGGAGTGAGAGCCCTCGTAGTCGGCTTCATTGAATAATTATCTCGTCGAGTTTACCTGTTCTCGGGGCCCTTTGCGCTGTTTGTGACCCAAAAAACCAGTTTCTCCGCTGCTCTGCAAAACTTCACAAGCTCCCAACCCGTTTTCCACTCTAAACTTTGGCTTGGCGCTCAGAAAGCCAAGAAAGTGCGGAAAGCGCCTGCGCGGACAGCTCGAAAAAAAGGTAGAAAGGCCAAAAGAAGCCATGTGGAAATGTGTTAAACGTCAAAACACCAAGAGAAGAAAACAATTTTGTTTAATGTTTGAAGCTAGAGGAGCGTGACCCCCGTGCCCGGGGTCAGATAATTGGATAATTTGGTGGAATTCTTGGTCATAAATGGGTTTTTAATTACACCTGGGAATGCTATGGGATCTACCTGCATCTGGACACGATGAGCTGGTCCATTTGCATTGCGGCATCTCGACTCATTTGGCAAGTCATAAAATTCCCACGGCTGGTGAGCCTGACCTACGGTGCAATATTTTAATTAGCCTTCACAGCTGCCAAGAAAATCCCCTTTGTTTCCCCTTTGGTATATTTCCCATTTTGCAGGCCGGTGAGAGGAAAATCCAAAAAGGAGCGACTGGAAATGGAAATCGTAAGCGCCTGCGCTGCTCTGCAAAAAGGAGATTCGTAGAGTAGCCGAGAGAGAGAGAAATAGAGGGAGAGACGCCCTCGATTTGGCAGAAACACCCACCCACCACCCACCCACCCACTCAAGACCCACCGCCACCCTTGGACTGTGCCGAAAATGTTTCGTTTTCGCTGAATTTCACTTGGCTAGGACCTCCTCCTAGTGCAGTTACCCTACCCCCATAGCCTTATCCTAACGTACGTACGTACGTCCGTAATATGTTGACTTAAGCACTCTGATTTATGCATTATATTAGCGTTGATTTTTAGCTGCAATAAATCTGCGAATACTCCGCTTTCTACATGCCATAAACTCCGTGTGCATGCGAGAGCCGTAATCATAATTCACTTGGCCCCGTTAATAGGTCTCTCAAATAGCGACTAATTTGTGCCATCGCCAGACAGGTGAACGCCTCGCCAAGTGTTTTATTCGTCTGTCAGTTGATGTCGGCCTGTCAAGTGTCGCCGGCGTTCAAGGGTTAAGAGAGTGTGCCATATGCTTGAGTTGATTCTACCTGCTATCCTCACAGTCGGCAGCTGTCACAGAGCCCTCTTCTTCTCTGTCAACTAATTGCCAATTCCATAATCGCCGAAGTCTCAATTTGTTTGTAAGAGCTCAAAGAGGGCCAAGGAGGTGCCAAGTTGACCAATCTGGGTAGAGCTGCCACATATTAATGACTACACGCATACGTCGACTGACCAGGTAGGAGACAGTGAGTAAGATTCGGATTCTCAGCTCCTCCAGAGAGTTGGCCGGAACGTGTCCTGCTTGGTTAAGGCAAAGAGGTGTCTTTTGACATGGAAAGAATGAGTACTGTTCTTTCATAAATTCCCAGAGTTATTGTATACTGTAAATTGAATTGAGTAATTCCCCTAAAGGAGAAGACATACAGAACATTGTTTAGTTTCAGTTTGAGGTGCCCAAAATACGAATTAAATCAAGTAAATCCCTTTAAAGATACGAAATTTAATACTTGCTTTTAGTTTGTAACACTTTCAAGTACCTTAAATTGCAACCAGGATTCCCTTAGCATCCTTTATTTTCCTGCAAACCTCTTCTTAACTACAAAATCACTAGCGAGTAATACTTACACCTTACTAACCACATATCTCTATGAAAATCGTATAATATTCTTGAATTTATGCCTCTTGATTCCATTTCTATGATGCTTGCTTGCTTCTTGCCAACGTGCATAAGAACCAAGGACACTGCCCCTCCCAGAAGAGGGGCTTAAATTATTGTGTCTTACCGCACACAGGGAGGGAGGGAGGCTGGATCTCCCCTTTAGCTGGATCCCATAATTTGCCGTGGCTCGTGTCGCTGCAAGAGGTGTTCATGTGGCCATAAAAACAATAAAATATTTAACACAAATTTTAACTTAATGCTCGAGTCGTAAAAATGTATGAGTGTAAAAATGCTTACCTAGGGGGGGGTAGGTGCCGGCGGTACACAGGACACAGGACCATACCGATGCCGCCTCATTAAACCAGAAATTACACAAAGGATAACGCGCAGCTTGACGGCGATGGCCGCAAAGTGTTTGTGTTTGTATTTGGTCCTGTCTTCTGACTCTCTCTCTATCTGTGTGTGTGTGTCTGTATTTACCCCCACTTATAGCCCCCCCCGTAACCCCTTTTGGACTGCTTTTAGCTTACGGCTGCTGCTGGCATACAAATAAAAAATTATCGCCCAAGTCCAGGACTTGAGTCCTGCGTTTGGCTCCATTATATTTTATTTTTACAATTTTTCGTCACTTTCCAGGCTCGGCTCGACTCGTCTCGGTTTATTTTCCCCTCTCTCTATATATGTATATATTCCTTTGGCCCGGCTTAGGACCAGACCCATTCCCATTCCCAATCCCTTGCCCAATCCCCTCCTATTCCGGACCCTGTCTCGTCATTGTCTTTTGACGCTGCGAGCGTTTATCGTTTCTGTGTCTGTGTATCCGTGTGCGCCGCCTTCCTGTTCGAGCTCCGGCTGCTTCCTGCCCTGCCGCGCTCTTCTTATGTGTATTTTTTACCGACGCTGATTTTTATTCCTCTGCAGGATGTGATATTTCATTCAGGGCCCGCTAACAGAGCAGCTAAATGCCCCCGGCCCCCGGCCCCCGCTACCACCACCACCACCTCATCTACGAGCCGAGGCAGATAATAATTTCTCATCTTTATGATGTTTTCACGCTCCGCTGTGCCCTGCTTAAGTCAAGAATCCAACGCTGGCCCAGGCACATCTTTCACTTTTCACTTTCTCGGTCCCAGTTCCCAGTTCCCACAATCGAATTGGGAATGTCCGGAAGCAGTGTGGCCATAATTGCGAGTCCGACTAGACGAAGACAATGTCCTCAATCGGGAGGGATGCTGTAGCTGTAGCTATGCTGCCGGCGGAGTGAATGATATCCCTCTAGCAAACTTGTTTGCCCAGCTCCAGCTCCTTGGGTTCTGTTCTCTCTCCCAGCTCCCAATTTGCCAGCTCATCATGGTCCATTGTCCGGAGTAGGTCAGCTGCTGCTGTTCCTGGGATGTAATAATGAAATTTATGTCTGCATAACGCTGATTTATGTACGCTAATGAGCTTTTTAATTAGTTAATGCACGGGCAGCGGGTGGAAATTTAAGGAATTAATTATGAAAAACTAACGCAGGCGAAATTAAGCCATTCCATAGGATCTGGAGACATCATCAGCATACCTGGGCATTTGCTTTTAAGTTTAAAATATTGTACAAAAATAGATTGTAGAGAAAAGTCAAGAAAAAAAAGCCGAGAAAAAATGTTGAAAGGCTCAGCGAAAGAGGTTGGCAAGATGCCAGCGAAAGAAAGTGATGAAGATCAAGCCCTTAAGGAGAGCGAACAGGAGGCCGTGTATTTCCAGCTGTACAGCCGCCTCGAGGTGCAGGAATGGCTGCTAAAGGATCGTGTACGAAATAAGGCCTACCGTGAGGCTATACTCAACAACAAGGCCTTTAAGAAAAAGGTAAGGAGTCTGGAATAGAAGCTTCTTTTCCCTAAGAGATCCTCCCAAAACCTCCCAAAGGTTGTGCTCGATGTGGGATGTGGCATGGGCATGCTTTCTATATTTGCCGCCAAGGCTGGCGCCTCCCGAGTTATAGCTGTGGATGGATCTAATGTTACGGACTACACTCGCCGGATTGCCGAGGACAATGGTTATGGCAAAGTTATCACAGTAATTAGGGGAAAAGTAGAGGACATAGAGCTGCCTGAGGATATCCAGCAAGTTGACATCCTTATTTGCGATTGGATGGGGTACGTTTACCTTGAGTTCCCCAAACAAAATCCCTTAACCCGATGGCTGACCCCTCGGACAGCCACTGCCTCTTCTCGGAAAACATGCTGGAATCGCTGATATTTGCTCGGGACAAGTGGCTGGTGAAAGGAGGCCTAATCTTCCCAGATTCAGCTCAGCTCTACCTGACCGCCATCCGGGGAGAGGATCAAGATCTTGGCTTCTGGCACGATGTCCATGGCTTCAACTTTAGCGCCATTCGTCGCAGATGCGCAGCCAAGGCGGTGGTGGAGCACGTGACCAGCGACCAGGTGATGAGCCGTGTGTACCTGATCAAGTCGCTGGACCTGTACGCCGTGCGTAGCATTGCCTCCGCCTTTCGCTCCTTCTACGACCTAAAGGTCACGCGCAACGGCCATGTCCACGGCCTGCTCGCCTACTTTGATGTGGGGTTCAGCAAGAGCCAGCGTTGGGTCAGCTTCACCACGTCGCCCAGTGCTCCCTGGACGCACTGGAACCAGACGGTGTTCTATCTGGAGGCACCGCTACCGGTGCGGGCGGGGGAGTCTATCAAGGGCGTGTTCGGCATTCAGCCCAGCGCCGAGAGCATCTTCGACCTGGAATTTGACATTTATGTGGATTTTGAGGGCAAGGAAAAGTCGGTGACTAGCAAGCAGTCCTTCCTCCTGTCCAGTACCCTTCAACTGGGCAGGGTTTAGGTGGGAAAACCCACAAGCTATGGCACACGAAATATTATTGGATCACACAATACGAAACGAAGCAAGGACCAGTAACAGTAAAAATAAAGCAAAAACAAGCCACATTGCCAATGTGTGTGTGTGCCATATTTATATTATTTTATTGTGAGTGTGTGTGTATAGCACACACATAAAAACATCTCTATGCCGGAATACAGGTCCAGGAGCTACCAAAAAGGGTCCTGGCAACTAACATTTACTCTGAATTTGTGGAGAAATAAACAAAACTACAAATATTTTCAGACTAGAGATGAGATTTTAGTACAGCAGCAAGGACCACATAATAATTAGTTAACTAATGAAATAATTAATAACTATGGTAGCTAAGGTAGAGCCTTGAGTGCTTTTGACTTGAAATTATTACCAAAAACAAACATCTAATAAGATGTTATATTTAAAACGAATATGCATATATTTCGTTTAAAAGGCCGCAGGGTATTTGGAAGCTGTTTCATTTATCTTGTTTTCTCTCCACTCACACACACACACCTTTTGCATACACACACAACACACTGGGTTTTGGTAAATGGTGTAAATAAGTGCAGCGCCAGCATTTAATTATTTAAAACAGTTTTCCCGATGTGTGTGCAATGTGGGGGAATCTAGTGCGCATTGCATTTAATTTATTCGCCATGTTTTTATTTTCATATTTATTTTTTTTTCTACATTTTTTGCTGGCTTCCATTTTTTATTTTCCGCTTATTTATGCCGGTCAGAGCGAGAAGCCCCATAAACTAGCGCTTAAAGCGAACGCTTAAAATTGTTTACCACGGCGATTGACAAAAAAATATCTCTTTATCTTTGTGGAATTTTGTGGTGAATGTTGATGAATGCTCGCTGGGGCGAGGGACAGCCACCGAGATGATTTCTCCTCCGCCTCCATTCTAGATCACTCCTCGCGGACTTTTCAATCAAATTATAAGCTGTTGTTGCCGTTTGCTCTGGCCCAGTTCCAGTTTCCCCCATTTTTCCCAGCCACATTTCTCGGGGAAATTGGCCCGCAGAGCTTCTGCCTAGTTTGCTGAATGTGTGCGCTGTGTGTGTGTGTGGTGTGTGTGCGGTGTGTGTACTCCCTCACCGCTCAACCGTTGACGGTTATGCAAATGTTAGGTAAATGCGCATAATAATAATTTCAAATAAATTTAATGTTCTCCGCACACACACACACACACTTGCAGATGCTCGAGCCGGGCTTCGGTGAGTGGAGTTTGCTTTTTGCTTAGCGCAAGGTATCCTCGCTGTGTCCTTCGTCCTTCGTGTGTGTGTGTGAATGGCGTACGAAATGTTAGACATGCGGCGCCACCGACAAAGCTGAAATCTTCCTATCGCTCCTCCGTGTGTGTTTGTTGTGTGTGTGTGTGTGTGTTTGTTTGCATAATGTGCAACATTTTATGTTTTTATTACAACCCAACGCCAGACACAGCCGGCAAAGAGGAGGCAGTGAGGTAGCGAGGTAGCAAGGCAGCGACGACAGTGGCAGCTAGGCGTGTCTAATGGCTCTGTGGATACACCGGAAGAAGGGCTCCTCAAGAGGAGATATTTCAAGCTAAATTCCATTGATAATTATTTGATATTAAAACTAAGTAAGTTGTCATGTGCTCCTACTAAAGTTTCTAGAGAAAATTGTATTAGAAATTGCCCCCTAATTATTTAAGATGCGACTTTATGCCAATTACACCTAGATCTTGTCAAAGACATCAGCTAATTCCTAGATGACACTGGATTTGTCATCTAGGAATCATAAATATATCTATATATCAATACTGTTATCGATATTTATCGCGGAAACTTTTTTAACCGATAGGATATATGAGAGATAAATCAATGTTCTTTTTATTTAAGAATAAAGATGAATCTTAAAAAAAATACTTATATAAATAAAATGATAATGGTGAATGATCATAAATAACTATTTTTATATATCGATATTACGATATTTTCGATATGATATTAAGAGAGCAATGTATGTGTCAGAATATCATATGAATAATCAAGACCTTCTTGATTCAATATACATCACTGGTGCCATCATCTCTATCCCAATAGCTAACACATTTTAAATACTATACTTTTGCCTGCTTTCAAGGTTTTCATTTAGGCTTTAATTCTTAAAACTTAAATTATATTTAAAATAAATGCACCCAACGTCATAAACATGACAAATTTCAGACCATTTAAGTCAGTTTCATTCAGTGAGTTTTTACGGTTCCTTTTAATATAAATAATAGTTCATATTTCTAACTACATTTTTCTCTCAATGTAAAAGCTTAGGCTTTTTTGGCTCTATATATTTTTTGTGCCAAGCTGTAGCCCTTTTTGGCTTTTGCCTTTTACCTGGGCCTGCCTCGCTGCCGAATGATGTGCGGACTATTTGCGCTATAAATATAATAGTTCTAATTTCGCACTAATGCATAGTAATCCGTAAGCTCAAACCCCAAAACTAAATGCCGCACGAGGGAGTGTCCTGTGTCCTGGGCGCTGTTCGGCTGTGTCTGTGTCTGGGTCGAGTGCTGATTTATCGCGGACCGCAGGGAAAACAGACCAGAGCAAGGAGGACGATGCGGGTGCGGGAGAGCAAACAAATCATTTCGCACACAGGCCACACCACAAGGAAAAGGAGCACTGAGGCATTGGATCTGTCAGGATAGAGCGACGATGCGCTGGACAATTGGCAGTCACGCGGAGCTGCAGATAAAATAATAAAGTGAACATGCAAAGCGTGGCTACTGTCCCGAAATTTACGACCGCTGCATCCGGAAACGGAAACGGAGACGGTTCCGGATGCGGCGGTGCATTGACCACACACACAGAGAAGCCTCCAAAAATTGCAGAGCGACATTGACGTTGCCTAACCGGGTCGGAGCTGAGCCTTGATTTAGTAGCATATAATGAGCTCTTTCTGGAAGGGGAGCTTGGCATAAATCATGCGGCATTAACAGCTGCTGCTTGGCCACATCAAATCCGAGTTAAGTTTTCCACGCCGTCGTTGCAGTCGCCGGGTGCAGCGGAGTGGAAGCCGAAGGAGGAGCAGCAGCAGGAGGAGCATCAGCAGGAGGAGCATCAGCAGGAGGAGGAGCAGGAGTAGTTGCCAAACGAAACAATTGCCGAGCAGGGAATCCCCATAAAACAAATCGCTTTGGAATTGCAGTTTAAATATTTCTGCACAATTTTTCACTGGAAAAGTCAAAGTGGTAGCTGCTCCAGCACACCCACATCACCAACCCCCCCATATGTTGTACAGTCCTTGCATTATTTAACTTTTGCCCGGGAAAGGAGCCAGAGGATGATGCTGAAATAATTTGCAGTTTGCAAACCGAAAATTTATGACTTTGGCAGTTGATTTCTTAGCCGTTTGAGTGATTGCACAGGGAGTCCAAGAGGGAGTCCTTGGACAAGGCCAGGACAGGACAGAACCGGACTGGACCACAATTTAACCAATGCACACATATACACACACTCCTGGCGCTGCAATATCCTCGCTTTGTGGAAGGGCATTCGGCAGGAAAATTGCTTCCTTTGGATCTCACAGTCGACGTTTATCTCTCTGAATGTTGCCATAGATGTGACCCATGACCTGGCCCAGGCTCGAGCAGGTTCCCAGGCTTCAGCAGGTCCTTTGCCTTGAGTACTTGGGCGCCGCTCTGCTGATTTCGATTTGCTTTGCACTTCTCGTGCCAATGTGTGCGAAATTAATTATACGAATTGCCATTTAAAGTAACTCGAGTGTTGAAAACTAATTAATTTGTTGGCCCCGGCTACACAGACAGAGTCTCTGGGTCCAAGGAAATTCAGCCGATTACGGGTCTTAACCTTAAAGCCACCATTAAAGGATATCTACCCAAAATTGCTGCTAGTTAAACTTTTATTTTCGTGCCACGTCTCCGTTCAAGAGCGAATATGGTTATCCGAGTGTAACGAGTGGATAAATCATTCGTAGCATATTGGATGTAAGGACGTACGACGAAGGATGCCTGCTTTAATGGATGACAAAGAAAACTTTCACTCCTTTTTGAAGTCGCAGGCTGAACAATATATGCAGAGAGGCAGCCAGTCCTGGCATTTAACGACCCCAATACCTCCTGTTTCCTGTGCTCCTTGTGCTCCCTTGGTCTCCCTGTTTCTCCCTGTTCTCCTTGTGTGCGTTGTCCTGGCTCGTAAATGCTCCGGCAAAGCCTTAGAATTGAACAATTTAAGGCCCCGTCTGCGGTTGGGCCATTATAGCTGCCGCAGTGGCTTTTGTCGAATGGAAAACGTTGTCCTCCTCGTCCTTTGTTGTTATTTTTTACCGCTTCGGGTTATGAAAACTAAAACATGGCGCATGCATGATGGCAGAGAGACAGAGAGAGAGAGCTAGAGCGAGAGCGGGCCAGCACTTTACGGTAAACTACACACTTGGCACTTGACACCTGCAAAGGCAGACACGACACGATACGCATACGCCACGTTGTCCCCAAATTGCCCTAAAAGCGTAAAACAGCTAAAAACATCTAGTAGTAGCAGGAAGTCTCAGATGCGTCTGCCACCGAAAACCCAGCTCCGGCTCCTGGTCCCTGCTCCGGGTCCCTGCTCCTGCTCCTGCTCCTGGTCCCTGCCTCAGCCTGCCCCTATTCCGAGCCCATTGTTTATTGGCCCTGCCAGTGGCTTTTCCACCAACAGCAGCAGCCAACGTGGCACAAAGCAAACCATTCTGTGTGTTGTTTGTGGGCTTCCATTGTGTCGCCGCTACTCTGTGACTTCTTCTGCCTCCGTTCTGCCATTCTGCCCTTCTGCATGCGGCTGTTGTCGCCTTTAGGTCACCGTGTCAGTTCTGCTGCAGCAGCAGCAGCACCCCAGAGCTGGTAGCTCGGGTTAAGGACGTCCAGCAGCAGGCCTCGGGAGCTCCCAGCTACTACCATCGCAGATCCCTGACCTGACTGCGGCGCGATTCCTACTTAGCCAGGGGTTCGTGTGCCGTAGATACTTTTTATTATGCTGCTGCTGGCGCTACTGCTGCAACGGCTGCGGATTTTTGGTGCAACCAAAACAGGCAATTAGGGGAGCTGACAATTAATGTTGGGCGCCATTTTGTTGCCCTTTTTTTGCATGCAGCATTTTACATTGAAGTCAGGAGGAGAAGGAGGAGAAAGCAGAGCTCTGCAGCACTGAAAGGCACACTTAACCCTGAGCTAAGTATTACAATTTAACAAAAATAAATAAAAATATACTGTCAAAGGGAGGTTTTACCATTTAATTTCAACTATCAGAGGGTGCTCCTTAAATTAACAAAAAGTATGGCATTTTAATAGGCAAACAAAGTTATAGAGAGACTTATTATATATATATTCTTAATTTGTCAGGCGAAGAAATTGGTTAAACAAGTAAATAAATCTCTTCTATCGGTCAAGTTCAACAAAAACTAACTAACTTCGAACCAATTATGAATGTAAATCCCTGAACAAGTTCATCGGGAATTTTCTTTCCCATCGAAACTCAATCTTAAGCTCTCGAGTGTGTCGAAAAATGGCTTTCCACTTTTAATTGAAGTGCAGGAACTCGGGTTAGCTCTTTTTCAATATACAAACAACGTATCTATAACGATTGTTAGAGCACAACAGGTCAGCGCAACGCAAATAGTAAAGGTAAACAGTGTGCTGGAGGAAAAAAGAGCGAAAATCAATAAGCCAAGCTGGCAACAAGCCATGCCATACCAGGCCATCTCGGCCAGAACCAGAACCAGTTCCACAGCCCACAGCCAGTTATGCCAGATGGCAGACCGCTGGTTACTTTCTTGCGGTGCGATGTCCATTGACATCTCCAGGAGATGACTCGGACCCTTTGCCATTCACTTGACTCGAAATCGCATTGGTCCTCCATTCCGTCCTCTCTCTCCGGTTATGGCCTCCTTTGAGGGGAAGCTGACAGTTCTTTAAGCTGCTTGACGTGGCGTTTTTTTTTTTTTTTTGTTCGCTACAATCGCATTAATGGCCAGGAAATCCATTGAGTTTATGGAATATTTTCCGACCATTCCGGTCAGCCAGCTAGCCCAGCCCGGCCAGCCATTTAGGACGCAGGAAGTAGGGTGTGAATCGTCCTGGCTGTAAGCTTGATTCCCTTCGACAGGGCGTGGGTCCTTCCTCACACTCGCTCACGTCCGTTCCCTTTCAGCTGTTTGACAATTTATGTTATTAGGACATATCAATACGGCGTCCCTCTATAGTCGTCAAAGGATGTTTTTGCGGTTGCTGCGGTCCCCACTTCGCATAGCATAGCGAAACTCGTAATTTAATGAGTGGTTCAGCTTAATCCACTTACATGCTTTATTGTGGTCGTTCCTGCATGTCGGACGGACGGACGGATGGATGGATGGATGTCCTCCCACCCTGTGTCTGGGCTGCAATTGATTGCGTTGCGGTTCGCAAATCGAAAAACAAATGCTGTCACTACATTTGATCTTTTTATACGTACTGTTCAGAGGCATTAGGGACAGAATTATGCATTTGATTTGTGTAATTTTGTGGTGAAATATTTCTACAACTATGCCAAAAGTTGTCTATATTTAGACGGAGAGATAATGAACTGCCGATGCCGCCACTAAATTGAAACTGCCTGAGGTCAGAGGGCAGAGCGGGTAGAACGAAGGCAATAAAGAGCAGAGGCAGGCGAAAATTGGAAAATACGAAACCGAGTATTTTGACAAAGACATAAAACCTGCGGCGAAAAAAGGGAGCATCTGCTGCGGAGGAGCAGAACCACTTAAGAGCCGACGTCGACGACGTTGCGACGTTGCCGTCGAAGCCAAAAGCCGCAGGAAAATTAATTAAACTTTGCTTTGCCTTGAAGGAAATTACCCGTAGGCAGACGAACCACTTGCCACCCACATCTCCTTCTCCATCGAGCAGTCGAAATGCATTTAGCGCCTGGGAAGGCGCCTGAAATGCAACACCCGCAAGGAGCAGTCATCGTCCTCGGGAGCATTAATGAAGTTACGCGGCATCGTTGCGGTAAGATAGGAGCAGAAGGAGCAGGAGAAAAAGCAGCACCGGCTCCCTCCTTGACAAGGAGCACTTAGCAGCGACAGTTGTTGGCCTGAAATACGAAACTATTTGGGCTCATCGAAGCTCATTTCGGGTTAGCAGGGGGTAGGTAGGGAAGGTGACACCAAATATGTATATTCGGCAGCAAATTAAGCATTTCCAAGTGTGCGGTGTCCTGGAGTAGAGCGGTTCTTGCGGTGCTCCCACTTCAATATATGCATAATCCACATCTCTGCCGGAGCAGCAGCAACCGGAAAAGGGCTCTTTTTGTGGCCATAGTTGTTGGGGGAAAACTTTTGAAAGGGCTCTAGCTACAAAAGTGTATGATGTGTGTGCCGGAGTAAACAGAGAGAAAAGCTTTCTATTATTATATTTACGATAGTTTCAGCATATTAACTTAAATGAGAATCACATAAATAGGGGGACTTCACTTAAAGTTATTTTTAAAGGTAGCAAATAACTACAAAAGATGGAAAATATTAGAACAGTCGCAAGGAATTTCGTGACACTTTCCTTTATTATTTTCTCTGCCTGTCAGCGGATAAGGCTGTCTTGCTGCAACCGGAAGATAGACACATTCATGCTGCTCCTGCTTCTACTGCTACTGTGTCTAGTGTCTAAGCTATTGTCGTCCTGCTGCTGCTTCTGCTGCTGGCTTCCTCAGCGAATCATCAGTCGCTGCCGAAGTTTTAGGCTATTAAAAAATCAGAACTTGCACTGCACAGACTTTCATAATCCGCTTAAGTGTTGCAGGCGGAGAGAGTGCTCTTCTCGCCTATGTTAATTGAGCAAACATCAAAGGATGCCTGCCCAAGTTTCCTTCTAAATTGAGATTCAAGCCGACAGTGGGTAGGAATTTGCATAACTTTGTTAGGAGAGTGAGAGGTGAGAGGCGAAAGGCCTCCACAGCTGATTAAGAGGTAGCACCAAAAACTTATGAATGTTTCACTGGCAATACAAAGTCGTCTCCTCCACAGTTCCAGTTCCAGTTCAAGTCGCCTTCGGGATGCGCCCGCATATGCAAGTGTTTGCACTATCGAGCCAATAACTCATGTGTACGCTCCCGGCAAACCAAAGTGGAGCAGCGATTCCAGACTTCGGGGGGGGTACACACACACACACACACACACACACATGCACACCTCCCTCACCCACACTGGGAGAAAGCCGCACATTGAAGTGACAGCGCTTTCATGGCCCCAATATGGCAAAGTGCAAAAAAACTAACGCGCCAGCAGTAAAAGAAATCGTTGGCATTAATCTCTCAATAAATCAATCGGCAAAGGAACGGGGCGGATTGTCAATGGGGAGGGGGGTGGAGGCAGGGGTAGGGTATGAGGGGTAGAAGTGTCATTGTGGATGCCTCTGGTGGGGGGTGGTGACCAACTTTAGTGAAGGACTTTGGGGGCATCAATAAACAGTGGTGCACGCATAAAAATATCTTTTGAGCCTGGAAATACTCTAAGGTAGAGCAAAAGAATTTTATTTTTAAGAATTTATATTGGGGAAATAGTTATAAAATCCAAGAAAATTCTTATAAGAAATTGAGCTATAATTATTTTCAGTAAACTTTCGATCAAAGGCCTTATACTAGTAAGTTACGTAACCTCCATAACATAACAAACAAACATTTAGACAAACTAGGCTAGATCGAGTCGGGTGTTGATACTAATCAAAAATATATTATTGGGTTGACATTGCCTTCTCCTCCTTTCTTACTAAATAATTAATATAAAATATTCTCAAGAGAAAAAGAGAATATTTTTTAGAGCTGACAATAATTATAACTCTGTATAGTTCCCTTACAAGTTGTAATTAATACTGAGTAATTCTCTCCCCTTAATGTTTAAAGGTTAAAATATACATAAAAGGTATTAAGTTGTGCGTGAAGCACCACTGCCACAAATATTAACCGCAAAAAGGTTAATAAATACATACTTTATTAGGAAAAAGCCCTCCACCATTAGCAGCCAAAATATTTCCAGCGTTGCCGCGGCAACCAACGGTTTCTTCTCGTTCCGCATAGCTCGTGCGGAGCGCACAAAAGTATGCAATGCTTATTTTCATTTTTGATTATTCCGCCGCTGATTGCGCGAACGTCGCACTTGCCATTCGTCTTTGTCAGCAGCTAGGAAAAAGGACGAAGGACGAGAGAAAGAGAGAGAGGGTCCAGGCCGGGAGCTGCTGTCAGCAGTTACTATCTGGTGGGACAGGTGGAGTCGCCGTGATGCTAACAAATTGCAAGGAGAGGCAGGTGCTCTCGAAAACATATTGATCACAAAAGCTCGTGTCATAACGACAGCACGGATTGGGACAGGGAATGCGGCCAGGTGCTGGCTGATTGCATTCGCATCCCGAAAATCGAATAGTCGCAGGCAGAGGGCTTCGTTATGCTCCAGATATGCTCCAGATTCGCTGTGGTGACCCCGACCCGGGTTCATTTGTCACTGCAGGCGGTTGGCAGTCCTTGCGAATCTTCACAGCTCAACGGAAAGCCAGAAGAGCCGAATGTTTGCGCCCCAGATAAGCTCACAACAAGCCAAGGAGCCACTGCACCAGGAAGCGGCACTAAAGTTGGAGGGCAGAGCAAAAAATGGCAACTTTTAATTCAATTTCGGGCACTTTCTGGCCATAGGCGAAATAAAAATGCCTTTGTGCAAGTTTTCAATTGTGTTAGTGTGCGTCTGCCGGTGGTCTTCCACTTGCCACTCTCTACTGCCGCTGCCGCTGCTGCTCCACTTTCATTTCATTTCATTTTTTTGTTGGTGCTTGCCACAATTTGATACAAATAATTCTATTATGGAGTCTGAGAGTAAACCCACACGTATCCTGGCGAAAGGACCGCGGACGCCAAGCAAGACAGACACCAGAAGCGAAAACTTAACGAAATTGAAATGGAAAATAAAAGGAAAACGAACAGGGAAAACTAAAAAAAAAAGATGAGAGATCGAAATGAAATGCCCTAACTGACCAGGAAAGAAAAATATATTTCTTATTAGAAATAAAAGTTTATAAACTGATTTATAATAATTGAAATGTAAGATAAATTAAAGAAGTATTACCAGAATATATTTTAGAATAAATCTTGAATTTAAAGAGTTTAAAAAAAGGACACTATATCAGGCCTTAAAATAGACTTCTGTTAACCGTTTTGAAGCCTTAGATAGTTATAGATCTCTCTTTATAATTCCCCAAATTCAATAACCTTTTAACAGGACCCTCGGCAGGGTATCAACGAGCCAAAAGGAGAGGAAATCAAGCAATGAAATCAGCAAACTTGCAGACAGTCAGCTGGGTTTTGGCGAACGGCAACAAAGTAACGCCGGCAACAAAACAATCAAACGAAATCATAAAGCAGGCAGGACGAGGGGCCAAGGACTGCGTTGCCGGACAAGTGTGTGGAGGATGGCACCAATATCAAACAGCGGACACCGAACAATAGGGAAAGAGCTTCGGACTGGAGGTCCCTGAAAGCTGGTAACTGGAAGCTGTAACCAAGGCGGCGAGAAACCGACAGCTCTTTAAAGGACCTCCGTTGTTGTTGAATAATAATCAAAGGATCACACTGGACCAGGCAGCGTCCGCCTTCGATGCCACGATTTACGATTTGGAGGAGGAGTCTCTCTTTTTCTCTCTCTCTCGCGTACATTTATCAAAAACACTTTCACTTGGCGCAAATTCGCACATTTATCTTATGCAAGCAGAAAGAAAGCAAAAATAAAAGGAACGAAGCCCAGGGAGGCCGGGCGGCACAAAACCAATTCTATTACAGCTGCTGGCATGGATTCGGATTTGGATTTGGCATTCTATGGCCATGGCACACAAAGTGTCCACGGACACCGACAGCGACACGGACTACGAGCGAATGTGGGCAGTTTGGCAGTTGCACCCGTGGATACAGGATCCTCCAACCCTCGTCCGCCATCCTCCATCCTCCATCCTATATCCGCTGCCCCCTTCGAATATACTATTTCATTTGCATTTCGTATAAGTCACATGGCTACGTGACCCACATGCACAAGACTCCGGGCCCCGTTCGAGTTTTTGCCAATAACAGAGTACAAACGAGTTCAGGCTAGCAGGAGGGCCCGGAGCCCGGAGCTCGGATGAGGACGAGAATGAGGCTGGGCAGGCTGGGCAGGCTGGGCAAGCTGGGGCAACTGGGCACGAGGGCTATTGTGCAAAGACAAGCACAAATTTGTATAAATTTTCAATAAATTACATCAAATCAAGCTGCAAGCACTTGAAAACTACCAGACACGTGTTACAGCGACGGCCACTACAGCTGGCAAGAGGGTGAAGATGAAGGCGAAGGCGAGTCTGTGTGCGGAACGAGATTAGACTTACTTACCAAAGAAACGCACCCTGAAAGAAAAAGTTGGCCAGCAACTATTAAAAGGGTTTATCCACAGCTCGGGATATCCATAAATTAATAATGGAAAAATAAAGGAACTCCTCGATCAACCAAGTAATCCACTTTTTATGTGCAATAAATTATTATAAATTATTTTTAAAGTAAATCTTATAGAAGGATTTGTGGTTGCTTTTACAATAAGTGAGGAAACCTTATAGAAATATCATAAAAATATATTAGGAGATATTAAAACTGATTCTAAATGAAATGTATAATATTGTTACGATTTCTCTGTGTGCACATATCCTTTTTTTTTTTTTGCAACTCTCACCCACTCACTCAGAAAGGAGCAAGGACCAAGAAGCAAACCCTGCCGGACCTTGTGTGGAGTGTATTAAAAATGTGCCAATGTGCACGAAGCGAAGCACTTTGGTTGCAAATTTGTTTGCCATGGAGGCCCTGCAAGGCCAAATTTCAGACAACGTTATGCATATGAGCTGGCGAGGAGCAGGAGCATGAACTGGAGATGGAATTGGAGTGTAATATAGAGCAATAGCCAGAGCAAAGGGTTGATGGCTGGTGGCCCGTGTAAGAGGCATGCGGAATCGCCGGCTTAGGCCTGTCCAAACCCCGATCGACAGATAGTGCACGTAGCCTGGCATTGGATTGGTCCTTCGATTTGCAGTTGCCAGGAGCCAGCCTGCCAGCCAGCCAGCCAGCCAGCCATCCGCCCAGTCAATGTATCTCAATTGCTATGTGGCGGCAACGGGCTCTCATCTGGCCGTGTCGCTGGCAGAGAGCGACTCAAAAGCCACGCCGTTTGACAAAGATTAATTCTAGTGTAGCACTCTCGATGATGGCCGCAGGACGACGACGGCGACGGCGACGTCGACGATACCCTCTTACAGCTCGCTGTCGAGAGCTGACCCCTGACCCCTGACGCCTGACGCCTGCCACCGACCCGCAGAAACACATCAACTCCAGCACTCCCGGCACTCCCGGCACTCCCAGCTCCAATGCCAACACCACACAAAGCGTAACGACAAAAACATCATCAGCCAGGAGGAGAAGAAAAGAGAATCAAAAAGGAGCAAGGATGGGAAAAGCGCTCAGTATCTCTCTGTGTGTGAAATTTGGCACTGAAAACGTGTTGCACTGCAAAAACAGAGAGAGAGATACCGCAATAAAAGGAAATGTACAAACAGAGTCGTCTTATTTAGCAATTGGATATGGAATTTTAACAGCGGAATGGCTTTGAAGGCATTGCCTTCCCCAAAGAAATGATACTCATTAGCACATATATCCTGGTGAGGAATTTGAACTGTTCTCGACTTAAAACAGATCTAATTAAGGAATGTCTGTTCTAATATTAGATTAGGGAACTCGCGGAATATAACAGGAATGGTTTTCTATTTAAACAAAGCTTGAGGGTTGTTTTTTTTAACTTTTGTGATATAATTTCAAAGTAATTTATTACAAAATTGAAAGAAATAAACAGATAAAGGCATGTTAGTTAGTTTTCAACTAACGTTTTGTACAAATTCCGAACAGTTTCTTGTTCTAGGCCTAGGAGGTTATTAGAAAGAATATTTTTAAATTAATGTTTGAAGCTTTTTTACTTAGAAGTGATTCTATAAATTTCTAAACGATCTACAAGTTCTTATCTCTTAATACTATAAAGTTCAACTGGTTCATAAACAAGACTAAAGAGGTCATTAAAATATGATAACAAATGTCTTATTTTTGCTTTTCTACAAATGTCTAATGCTTATTTTCAAGTGTAAAATTCAAAGAAACCCTTGACGCTCTCGAATACATTTCGCTCAGTGTGTTGTAGCTGAGAGTCCGGGCCCTGACAGCCATAACAATCTGCAGTTTTTTGCCGCCGATTCTTCGCACTGCCCCCTCTTCTCCTCTTCTGTGGCCAAGAGGCAGGGTGAGGTGAGCCCCGAAACGAGGAGGAGGGACGGGACTGTGTGTGTGGTCGACATCAGCGAAAGACAAACTCAAAACTTATTTACACTGAGGCAGACACACGCACGCACACCCATACGCTTCCTCCATTTACAATGCATTTTGGCATGACCGCAGCATAAAAATTTGTAAAGAGCCCCTCGACGCGGGGCTCCATACCAACCTGACCTCTCCTCGTACTCATCCGGCGCCTCCTCCTAAAAAGAAAAAAAAGAAACGACGAACCCGAAACAAAACTCGGAACGCAAGCAAGCCTTTGGAATAGTTGTTTGGCCAGGAGCGGAGGCAAGGCAGTGGCAAATGCGCAAAAAATGCAAAGGGGAAATGAATAAAAGGCCGGAAGCAATATGCATTTCCGCTGCCAGAAAAATGTAAGCACTTTCCACTTGCCAGGAGGAGGACGAGTGTGAACTGGGGAACGGTGAAAAGTGCAACTGGAAAAACTGAACTGGCTGACTTGGCAGAAGCAGCAGGAGCAGGAGCAGGAGCAGGAGCAGGACCAGAACCAGGACTAGAACTAGGACTCCTCTCGGACCAGCTGCGCGCATGTTTATGAATGAGTGTGTGTGTGCTTTCCCTTTCTCTGCCTTTCCCTGGCTTTCCCTGCCTTTTCGCTCTTTGGCAAGGACTCTGCCACTCTCTAATATACTAAACCTGTAAATATAACCAAAAAACTGTTTTAAATTTCGGGAAATCCTCCGCTTCTAGCCAGCGCCTGGCAATGTGTCAAGCATCCGAGCAGCAGACCAGCACAACGGCGGACCGGCAGACTGGCGGACCGGCAGACTAGCGCAGAGCTCAAGCCAGATTCGGGTGGCTTTTAACTTTATTAAAATAGATGAAAGTGGGCAGAGCCGGGCTGAGCTGGGCCGGCGAGGAGCACTTTGCCGGAATTGTTAATCCAAAGAGGACGCTGGCGTTGGCGACGCAAGTGCAACAAAAGATTTACAGCGTCCACAATGGGAGCGGCCAAATGGTTGACACACAAATGAATCAATCGGAATTCGAAATTTCAGTTCCAGCAAGCAAGGCTTCTTCGAGTTCGCTGTCGAAGAAACTGGGGAGCCAAATTGAATGGAGCTGGCCTGCTGCTCCACTTTCAGCGTCTCGAAATTGAATTATTAATTCTGAAATAATGCGCAAATAAAAGTCGATAAGCCAAGAAGTGAAATGGCAGCTAAGCTACACGAAATGCCACACAATCAAGCGGAGCCAAAACCCATCTAGGGACTGAGACTGAGGACTGAGGACGCAGGACTCATCTCCTGCTTCTCCTTGCTGTCAGCCAGTTGAGACCGTTAGCAGGCAAGCATCCTGGAAAGGCGATACCCGAAAGCATGTCGATATTAGGCAAGATAAATTGAAAATGAATTGCGAGGGGGGGGGCCCAAGGAGCTGAAGGAGCTGAAGGAGCCGAAGGAACCGAAGGAGCCAAAGGAGGTCCAAACGGAGTCAGTCGAAAATTGCCGCATAGAAATAAACATCAGGCCGGGGCATTTAACGCAGGATGTAGACCACGGCTACGGTTACGGGTCCAAGCCCTAGTCGCAGTCGATGTCGGTGGCATTAAGTCAGTGGAAAGGCAGTGGCGAAGGCATCAGGAGAATTGAATGAAGCGGAAACGGAAAGCAAGCTAATGAATGAAGCACAACGAACCAAATGAATGGCAGGGTCCGTGTACGGGTACGGCTCCTGGGTCTGGGTCTGAGTTTTTGGGAGTGAAATTGGTCCCGACCAAGACTACACGCTTCGCTGGCTCTCCGAGGAGGGGAATGGAATGGGGATGGTATGGTATGGTATGGGATGGTGATGGAGGTGATGGCTTGATGGGTTGATGGCGGTGATGGAGGGCTTGTTGCGGTTTGGCCGGGGCTCATAAAACGACCTTCACAGCTTATATACAAATGAATATTTGTATTTTGGCAACGACACCACCAACAACGAGTCCGTCTGCGACGTCGAAGACAATGGCAATTTTCGCCTTAGTCCCGGCGATGCTTACACGGCGAAAAATGTACGGAATTGGGTCTTAACATATTTAAGATATCGTTAAAAGTGTCACAAATATATATACAAAATCAAAAACATTATACGAATTATATATAACTATAAACATAACGAAACCATTGAAAATATCAATGCATTTTGTTGCTTACTTCTAAACTGTTTTCCAATTGATGTTTCCTAATTAAGGCTGCCAATTTCGGCTGTAAAATGCTGCAAAATATTATAATGCACACATTGGGGAGGTTTACTAATTGATATTAAATCTCTGCAGATTTCCGTAGCTTATGTTATTTTCACAAACATTATTTTTTTCATACTTTTAGATACTTTTTAAATTGTTTTATATTTATGCTTGGTGTGTGAAATATTTTGTTGCATTCTTTAAAGCAGTTTTTTCAATCGAAAAAGGAGAAAATCGAATGATTGAAACGAAGACTTTTTCCTAGTGCAACATCGGAAAAGGTCCGAGGGAATGGGATATCCTGGGCCGACACACAATTGCCACGTTTTCCGGCTTTGTTCGGGTTTGTTTTTGACTGGACTGAGCCATTGCCATCACCATTACCATCCACCATCGGGCATCGAGTATCGAGCACCGACCACCGCCTGGCCATGTCACACTTCAGATAAGAGCCTTTGCATATTAGCCCCGGTTTTTCGGGGGCCGGACGGAGACCAGTTGCCGGCGCCAACGACAGGATATCTGGCAGGATATCGTTCATTAGAGCACTGGAAGTGCAAGGCGAGGCAATGAACTGTTACCGTCCCCGTCACGATGCCGAATCGTTTGTTTGACAACAGCCAGCCCCTGACCCCATGGACCCCCGGACTGATGATCCCTGGACCCCTGAGCCCAGTGAGAGTGCCCTCCAAAGTGGCCCAGAGATCAAACACAAATCACTCGCTGAGTAATCGCCGCGACAGTAATGAAAATGACTTCCACTTGGACTTGGAGAGCCAGCAAAGTTTTACATTTAACTTTGATTGTAAGTTTGCTGTGGTTGGGAGAGTCTCTTCCCTGCTCCACCTCCGAACAAATACCAAAGCCCGGGGCAATTTTTGTGATTTTTGGCTTCTGATTTCTGTATGATTTTTCGAGCCTTTGTTGATGCTTTCGCCCCCCCGCCATGCAAATAAATTTCAACCCGACTCCTCCGTGGGCCCCAATTAAATTCCAGCTGCCCCACACAGTTGCTGATGGGGGAAGGCCAGGATGGTGGAACATTAGGTGGTGTTCCCGGACCTGTCCAGGGAGCAGCAGAGAAAGTTTCAGGCACAACTTTTGTGTAATGAAAACAAATTATGCTTAATAGAAAGTTGCTGGATTGGAAATGGTTTTAGGTTTTAGGTTTTTAGTTGGCCAATGAGCGGGGGGGGGAATGATTCTATGGGCGAGGGATTAGCGGAGCTTAAAACCTATTTAAAGACTATTTAAAGACCCAAATATCCTGCAAGGAAATTTGCGTATCAAAAGGATCTCCTTCCTTGTCAAATCTTTGCCCAAAATTACGCCTCATCGGATCGAGGCTGGCTTTATTGACTCCATATTTCTTTATTTTGCGACTGCGTTGCACTTTACGGCTGCCGGCGACGGGTTTTATACGATTTTCTTGTCATTCGGAGTCCTTGTTTATGTCCTTCTCGCATGCATGGTATTGCCAGTATTGCCAGGCGGGCGTACGTGTGTTTGCTTTATGGGTCGGCACAACACAATCATGCATATTTCCCAGGACTCCGCCTCAGCCTTTGGCTGAGTTTTGCGCACTTTATTAACATACGAAAAGGCCAAAGGAGCAAGGATGGCACATAAAAAATGAATCTGAAGCCACGACGTCACTCGCTGCTGCTTCTGCTGGTGCTGCTGCTGCGGAATTTAATATATATAAAAGGGCACAACGATATTATTATAAAATGCTTAAACAGAATACTGAAATGAGCTCAAGTAAACGATTCACTTTATTGCGAATTTCCCCCCCAGAGGAGGACTTGGACAGAAGAAGGGTTGGTCTGTGCCTTTCAATCATATTTCCGACTTCTCGGACTCCTTTGAATGTTTCGATTTGACTTGTGAGAAGGAGTGGCAGTGGTGGTCAGCTGATGTTAGAGACAATGAACCCAGCTCACATTCTGTGATGGAAGGCTTACAGAGGGATTTCAGGCATGAGAATATTTCAGTCATGTCTCTCCAGTGGCTTTTTTCCCGGAGCTTTAATTAACTGGATGCGACCGTAAAGAGTGGCGAATACATTTTGCAGTTTAATTAAAAATTTCACAGCAGCCGGAGGAGGAGGAGGACTGGGTCTCTCCAAGGAGAAGGGCAGCTGGACATTTGCTCTGTTTGTCGCTGATCAAATGCACAAAACAAACAAACCTCCCAGTAAACAAGCGAACGACGATGGAGAAATAACCGGGTGACAGGCACTGCCTGCCGTTGATGATATTTCTGATGTCGAGGTCGGGTGCGAGTTCTGTCCGCCACGCAAAGTGTCAATAACAATTTACACTTGAGACGATATCTCAATATTGTTGCACGACAACAACAACACACACACACACACACCAATAGGAAAAGCAGGAGCGACCGAAGGGAACGGCAGGCGGAGGATATCCAACAAAAGCAATCAGGCGAATGGGAGTCGTCGAGAGCAACAGGAGGACAATGCCGAGTGCCTGACGCGAGCCACAGCTATGTGAGTTTGTTTATTTTGCCAGCGACACGCAGCAACTAGGCCCCCAGCCCAGCCCCCAAACCCCAATCCCAGTGGCCAGGGGAACGCTTGGCCATCTGTCGCCGGCCAAGTCATCGCCAGAACCCAATGAGACTTCAAGGTAAACAAGTCCAGAGCAACAGGCAGCAGCGGGCAACGGGAATAAGATTCAGAATCAAAACGGCACAGATTAGCAGCTGTCTAATCAAGCGCATCCTGCTGAGAAGCTCTCACTTTATGAGTTTAATATTGAAAATCACAGCCGGGGAATCGTAAAATCCTCGCACACTCAACGGCAGACGTAATCAAGGAGTGTTAAAGGAAGTTCACGTTCCACACCTCATTAGTGCTGGCAGCTCACAGATTTTTTAGATGTTGCCTTTTCCAGGTTAAACAAGAGGAAATAGAAAATAAAAATCTTAACTAGACGTAAAAGTGGAAGAAATTACTTGAAAATTACAAGAAATAAATATATTTTGCTATATTTTTGGTAAATAATGATATTTTCTTATGCGCCATAGTGGATTCATCCCACTATCTCTTCTTCTGTTATATTTTCTAAGCTATTTCTTTGAGAATTGAGTGCAATTATCCTAATATTAGGGAGTCTCTAATAATCCCATCAATTTCGTTATGTAGATCGTTACATGTCTTCGCAATATTAAAATTTACTTATGCGTCATAGTACATCCATCCCAAGAATAATATTGCTTTCATTTTGTCTTATTGTTCCAATCAATTCTTTTTTTTCACAAATCTAATTAAAGTAAATCTTAACAATTTTTCTTAGCCATTTTGTCAACACTGAGCCATCGTCTTATTACAAAGTGCCTTCAAAGTGTGTGAGTGCCAGGAATGAAGTTTTTTTTATTATATCCAGAGCCATGATTGCATTCGCCAAGGATAAAGGGCTGCAGTCGAGTTTCGGGCAAAGTTTAACAAGACTCAAAAGGCAGTGAAACAAGACTTGAGCTCTCGAGGGGTCCGGGATACTCTCTCTCCCTTGAAATATAAAAGAAGTCGCGCGTCTGGCTGGGAAATGGAGGATATGGCTTGAGGGCTAGGATGGGAATGGGAATGTAAGTCCTGCTCAATGAGCAGTACTCATTCGCTAGGCAAACACGAATCTTTTTGGACACTCCAGCTAAGCTTTAAGTGGACACACATTCGTTCAAGACAAACACATGCTTCGAGTGGGGAGAGTGCGATGTGTGCACACTCTGTGCTCCTGGATCAGGCCAGGACTCGGAGGGTTTGCGAAATCCATCTGGTCATCCGAGCCGCGCGGGAACCTCTCTCTCTCTCTCGAGGATGCTTCTTTCTGTCCCGGCTCCTTGGGTATTTATGCCAATTAGCTCTTGTAAATGCTAATTAGGAGCCAGAGCCAAGAGTCAGAGACCGGGTGAGAGCCGGAGCAATGAGAGCACGACAGGACGAGGACGAGGGCCAGCTGATAAATTAGCCATGAATATTCAGCGGCCACGCGCAACATTATTTTCCGCAAAATTAAATTATACATTTTTAAGTTGCGCCGCCGACCAGGGCAAAGGACCAAGGCCTACACTCGTGGAAAAAGCAACAGACTTGTTAAGAATACAATATGGAAATTAGTTACCTAAAGCTGAAGCTGCAATATGATGATTTTGTATGAAATAGGCAACAGTTTTGTAAATATAAATTAGGTTCTTGACGATCTCTAAAGAGACCTAGTTTGTTGGGGCGAAAATATTAAGTTTATTATTATTTTTTAGGCATTTCTACGCTGTAATTTTTCGCCAAGTGCCAGGAAGAGCCTCCTTCATAATTAGCCACTCGAATATTTGCGCTGTCGTCTTTGCCTTTGGGTGCCACCGATTATGATGGCCTCTGGCCATGAGCATGAGCCTTTGACGGGTTTATTTTCTCGAGTTTAGAGCTCTAAGCATGCTCCGCAATGTTCCGGCAAATGTATTGCGCAAAACGGCATGGCAATTGCCTTTAAAAAACGCATCAAATTATGCCTGGGACGGAAAGCACATCCTTCACTCCCGGCCCCCTTGAAATTAGTGCACACAAAGCTCCTGCTCCGCCGGATGAGGAATGAGAACGGGACACAGGCTAGTGGCTACTTGGTGTATTTACCAGGCGCTTAACCGACTTTCCGCACGCACGGGACTGCAGGACCTGCTCTTCTGCTCCACTACCCTATCCCTCCCGGCCGATGGTGGCAAATATATTGGCAATGCCGCTGCTGCTCCACTCCGCTGGCAAAGTGCTCCACAATGGCACTCGTTCAGACAATGTTAAATGCGCGCTCTCTCGCTGCGAGCTGTCTGTCAACTTGGCTCAAGTGGCTCCAGTCCCGGTTCCCAGTTCCCAGTTCCCAATCCTGGTAGGGATGCCTGCTCCTCCTCCTCCTACTCCTCCTCCTGTTCGCCACTCGATCGATTCGCCAGCCTGACAGCGGCACAATGCGGACGCGGATGCGGAAGCGGAGTGCACTTGTCGCCATCATTGACATCAATGCGTCGTAGCTGGCTTTTTAGCTGTCGCGCCCAATGAGGAGCACCGAAGGGTGACAGAGCAGCAGGAACATGGAGGAGGAGCAGGAGGAGCAGGAGAAGCAGCGGGAGGTATTGGCCAAACACTTTGGCATAATTTGCTGCGAATAACTAATGGGCGTGGCCCGTGCTTTTGGCACCGATAGCCTCCTTCATAGTCAGCCGGGCAGCACTGCTGAAAAAGTGCATGCTAATCAGTACTCGAAAGGCTTGGTCATCGAGAGGATTCCAAGGATTCAGCTTCGATATTAGCCAGGAGTTAACTTTGGGTTATGAAGGGATTCCCGTAATTTTGTCTTTAATTTAAGTATTTACGCTGACAACTTAACTTAAATATAAACCTGTAGGTAAAGCTACAAAAGAAGCAGCAACAAAAGCACATTGAGATATTTAAAAAAAAAAATGCAGGATCGATACAGTGAAGAAAATTACCGATATATTATTTAAGCCTACTCATATAAATTTATATAGCATTGTCATTGATTTAGTACTGTATCTTTGCTGTATTTTTTTTTTTGCTGTACAAATTCTCCACAATTATTTTTTTTTGTTCAAATTCCTTGAGGTTTAATTGTGTTTATTTTTTAAATTTTTGTCGCCGTGCAGCCGTCATATTGAAAGCAGCTTTTGCTGTCCGAAAGCGCGAGCAAAGGGCAGAGAGGCTGTAAAACCCCTTTATGCAATCTGCATGCGACCGAACAGATTTCTTTGTGCGAGAATTGATTGCATATTACGTATACGTAATGCCGCAAAAGCGCCAGAGCTTGGGCCCTTCCACACGCACAGCCTCATCAATAACGAAAGCCGACAGGACTCCCCTAAAATACCTGAGGAGAGCAGAGGGAGGAGCAGCAGCAGGAGCAGGAGCAGCAGCAGGAGGTGACTGCCAAGTTGTTAGCACGCTCGACTGATATTATTTTTTGCTCCTTTATGAATTATTCGCAAACGCATTGATTCGCATTGAGCCAAAGGCGTTGGCTAAGGCAAGCCAGGCAGGCAGGCAGGCAGGCGTCTTGCTGTGAAATTTTCATTTGGCTTTTATTTACGTTCAATCGAGTTTTCGCGAAATTAGTTAAGTTTAGCGTGAATTTTATTATACCCAAGGAACTCGGCGGCAGCAGCAGCAGCAGCTCGGAGAGGGAGTAAAGTTCACGTAGCCCAAGCCACTCTCTGCCTTGCCGCGGGCGAGAGCAAACTTCTTAATTAAAAGATTTGGCCACTGATTGGCTGTTTGCCGTGTGCCTTGGCTCGGGTCGAGGCACAGGTAGGAGGGCCTGGTGTGCTAGGTTGAATTGAAGCTGTACGACGAATTTATATTCAATTTGTTAAATGCATTCGAGTGGCCATTGTCTGCGGCGATAATTGCCAGAGAGTTGAGTTGAAACTGTGGTCGCAGGGCCGGATGAAGTGCCGCCACCACGCCGCCATGGCCGGGCCATAAATCTCATTTCATTTTGCACTGCGAAAGCGCAAATAAATTCATAGATATGAGCCGAAAACCGATCCGTGTGACCCTAACTGACCATTCGACATTGCACTTTGAACGAATTTATTCACGCCAGTTGGTTTTTACACACACAAAGTGTTGGTGTTGCTTGCACACATCCACTAGCAATATATGCAATTTTCAAATTTAATTTTGAAGCTCTATTTAAAGCATTGCTAGTGTGTGTTTGTTTTACCTTTGAGGTCACTTAAATAACACACGAATATTCGAAAAGACATAGGAATCTCTGTTCATAAAGGCAATGTTTAATTTAAGGCTGCTTTCCCCATTTTTAATCTAGATTAAGATATTAAATTTATGTTTTATTTAAGTCAACTTTTATGGCTTGAAATTGCAGTATTATTTATTTCAGCTTTAAGAGCATTATCTCTAGATGAGTGAGAGGAAATAATTGAGAGAAACATCGATTAAGAGGTTCCCAGTTGATTTATTAAGAAACTTTTGGCGATTTTAAGATTACGATGGATATATAAATGGAAATTCTAGTAGCTCTTGATCTTCAGCTTGTTAAAATTAAATTTTCTCGCTTGGGTGGGACCCAGTTTGGGGCTTATCTGGCGGGGACCACGTTTGCTGCATGGCAGTAGAAGGTAGATTAAACTTTTCCAGTCACCACCCCACTTACCATGCCCTGTGAAAGTCACCGAGATCCTCGTTTGCCTTCCGTTTAGTTTGATCTATCTGGCCATCCTTTTCGATCTTCTTGGGAGACTGGCCCGTCTGGCAGGAATATGCCTTCATCATGGCCTTCAGGCACCGCTTGGCATTGTGATCCAGGCAGGACATGTGTTCTGGCTCCTTTTGATCCCGGGTTTCCTGGCACACCATCTGCATGAACATTTTGGTCATTAGCTCCTCCAGCACTTGCTCGGCATTGGGACGGCTAGTCAGATGCGGATTCACGTAGTGCATGACCCGGTCCACGGTCCGCTCGTAGTCCACCGGCAGCCCCGTCATATTATCCATGCGGAAGAGCCTTGGCAGCTTGACCTTGGGCTTCGGCTTGGGCTTGTAACGGACGGCGGTACGACGCCAGACTTGGTGGCTTGGCAGCGGGGCAGAAGGACGGAAGCCGGAGGATCTCTTTTTAGTGGCAGAAGTCCTGGCCACGAAGAGGTTCTTCAAGACGCGCTGTTGCTTGGGATCCGTTTTGGGAACATGCTTAACGGTGGTACTATTCTTCTTTTTTCTAATGATCCTGGGCTTCAAGGTAGTCATGGCGGTCTTGTTAGCTATTTTGTCACAAATTTCTTATCAAAAAAAAAAAATAAATACAATTTTTGACTCAAAATGTTGGCTCAAACTGAAATGATTTTTATGTTACAAATACAATTTGGTTTCAAGAAAGGTCTAAGCAAGGGCTGCTTTTTGTCAAATTCTATTTTTTTTGGAAATCCTATGCCCAATCCTGTGCTAAAAGATAATACTAGTATATACTAGGCTTTTCTTCATGTGTAACATACTTATCAGATAGAGAGAGAGATAGATTTGGCAGCTGCAATTATTTAAGTTTTCACGTTAACCCCAGCCAGGTCCCTGGTTCTTGTGGACGACAACATGATTACAATTGCTATCCTAGATTTATGATTTCATTGCACATTTACACACACTCCACCACACACACACGGACAAGGACACAGACACACACACAGTCGGACGGACTTATATAAGTTGTGAGCTGATGTGGCCACAGCCAACTTAACTTTTGAAACAATGTCAAATACAATAAACGTGTGTGTTGGGCTCTGTCTCTCTTGTTGTAACTCTTGTTGCTGTTGTTATTGTTGTTGCTGCTGGCGTTGACACCCACACAGAGGCAGGGCGAGTGTGCCGCGACAGTGTGCGTGCGAGTGTGGGTGTGGGTGTGGGTGTGGGGTGTGTGTGACTGTTAGTGCCGAGTGTTAAACCGCATTGTTTGAATGCAGCGCTGGGCGAACAATGTAAATTGCCAGCAAAACACTGGCAATGCACTTGGAAAAATGTTTGAGACAAAATTAGTCTCCTTTATGGGAAAAATTAAATGTAGATTTTACATCTATTTTATTATAAATACTATAGTTATTATGGGAAAAATTAAATGTAGATTTTACAAATATTTTATTATAAATATTTGAGTTATTTCATATATTTTATTATTAAAGAGCTAACATGATATTCTTCTCTTACAGGTAAGCTTCTTCATATTCTTTTGAGCCTTTAAAAAGTAAGAAAGCTGTGCCTGACCAAGGAATGCCCGGTAAGCAAAGCTTAAGGCCTTTAATTTAAAGACAAATATATAACTACATATAACTATAATAATTTATACAAATAAATAACTATATTTTAATAGCATTGCCATGTTATACATGGAATATCGTATATGTTGGTGCTATTATTTTGTTTATTTTAATTATCTTTTTATTATTTATGCTGCAATTTGTTGTACTGTGTATTCATATAGCATTCGGGGATATATGTACAAGTGCGCAGATACGTATAAATTATATGCGTTGGCTGCAGCGCCACGAGATACGGGCAACCAACCAACAACAAAGTTGAAACACTCCCATAAACACCCACACATACACACACCCATACACACACCCATAAACACACACACACAATAACACAGTGGCACACACTCCGTTGGATTGCAAAAGACGCAGCAGAAATAGAACAAAAGCAATACAATTAATCATCGAAGAGCAGGCCAAGCAGAAACAGCATGCTGTTTAAGCAGAACCCAGGAGCGGGAACAGGAGCAGGAGCAGCAGGATCACAGCTAGAATTAGAGACCTCCCTCGTGGCATTTGCGGGGCAAATATTGTTGCAACATTGCTAACAACATAATTCATATTAACAAATAGCTTGGATTCGCCACAGATATGCTCTATATAGGAATTATGGTGATTGTTTTGGTCTATATACTTACATATAGTATTTTTGTAAGGTTTTGTATATATATTCGGCTAACTGACGGAGTAAACTTGTGTCTAGTTTTGGATATCTATCAGAAAAAATGAAATAATTAGGATACAATTCTTAAATCCTTATAAATTTATATAAATTAAAGCTTTCATTGAAGTGAAAATATATAACAAACTTTATTAAGTTTAAGAAATAATCATGAACAAGAAGTTTGTTCTTAAATGGTAATCAATCTTTCAATATTCTTAATATTTAAATAGATATTTCATTATGAAATCTTATACAAATTTCTTTAAAGGACACAGAAAAACGCATCACTCTCATCAGTTTACATATCAAATTTAACAAAGATATATACCTCCCATTAATAAACACATATATTTGACTCGCAAACCGATATAGTTTACCCCAAAATATATACTCTCTTCCTAAACTTGTTGTCAACGCATTGGCAGTACATTCCCGAAAACAAATCCGGACAACGGAGCAGGATCAGGCCGCAATGAAGAGTACTAATGGCACACACTTGTTTCTGGCACGGGCGTGGTTCACAGTGGGCGTGGCCTTCGACTGGATACACTGTGCAACTGCAACTGCCACTGCCACTGCCACAGCAACTGCAATGGTGTGCAATCAATTATGCTGGACTGGGCACTGATACCAGAAGCTGGCATAAGAGGGATCTCAACCCGTTGCCAATGCAGTGTTGCAGTACAGCTGTCAGGACTCGGCATATCTACCATCATCGAACTAGTAGATACCATTCCGGGGCAGGCAACCATCGATTCAGTGTTCTTATCCCCGGCTAAGTTCAATTAGGTGGCTGGGTGAAGGCAACCTGAAACCTGAAAAGCATAAATGTCATTTTCCATAAGAAACGTCAAATTTGATTTCTTTTTTTTTCTTCTTGAAGCAGTGAAAAGCAGAAAGAGACGAGACAGAGAGAAGAAGAAGGAGAAGGAAGAAAGGGAGAATTTCTATAGCCAAGGAAATGACTTTACACCTTCTTTTCCCCTCGAAAGAAATGGATCAAATATAGATTTATGTGTTTCATGTCAAAATAAATGGATTTTACATGTTGCCACAAAGCGTTCGATGCCAGCGAGCATCCCGACTTCCCGCACACTCACTCACACACTCGCTGGCGTGGCGTGGCGTGGCGTGGCGTGGCACGACGGTGACAAACAGCAACAACAATGAAAATATAACGTGGCATTAAAATGTCATTTCATACTCATACAAACAAGCTCATATAACGCTCCCTTTTGTTGGCAGCGGCAAAGGGAGCGAAATATTAAGTTAATATGTTTGAGCTTTGGCGGTGGTGGGTGGGCTCTTTGATCCTTTGGAAATTTAGCAAAGTGCAGACAGGATATTGGCAGCTGCTTGCAGCCACACAGGATATTAAAGCCATAAAGATGAAATATTTCTACACATTCCCCTCCTTTCAGCCAGCCAGCCAGCCAGCCAGCCAGCAATCAGGCCGATTCGCACATCCAGGTGCGATCCGCGTCCCTGAATCCCAATCCGAATCCGAATCCCGAAGCTAGACAAATTCCCCCAACAATGGGGATTATTCAAATTATTTCCCACTTGCGTTGCTGCCTCCGAATCTGACAGGAGGCGTCCCTCCTCCTCAGCACCTCAACCTGGCACGTCTATTTGTGTTTGTGCTCCCGATTCCCTACTTTTGCCCCGACTATATATGTGTGTGTGTGTGTGACACATGATGCCATGTCATATAATTTATCAGCGCATTTTTGGCATTCAGCTCGCGTCCTGACATTGCCCCGAAAGGCCAACAGAAAACAAAAAAAAAATGGCAGCTTTCACTGCTCCGCTGCCCTGCAGTGTTACTGAGGAGGTGCCACATGGCCAGCCCCAACTGACAGGCAGGACACCAGGAGCCAGAGTTTATGAATTTTCTTCATAGAACAAAATATATTTAACTAAAAAATCTTCTCCTTACTAAAATACATTTTTTAGAGCTAGTAAAAGTCATTATAAATATCTCGTATTCAAATTTTAATTAATCATGAGATTCCTTTAACCTTTTATACAATTTCCTGAGATTATTACTTTATAAATATTTATTTTACCCAAGTTCTAGTTCAATTTCTTTAATAAATAAACGTGCTCCTTATTTTTTCTCACTGCTGCAGCGGCCTCCTTGATTCGGCTATGCCCTCTACTAACCCAGAGAGCTCTCCCCCGAGCTTTGTTTTCCTTTCTCTCGTTTCTTTTCGCCGCTTTGCTGTTGCCGCTTTTCCTGCTTTTCATTTTGATAAATATGTGGAGGGCAGAAATCTATCATTTCGCGTGTCGCATAAATAAATACATCAAGAGGCAGCACCATCCACCCACCTCACTCACACGCACACGCAAGGATTCCGCGAGGAGGAGGCAGCAACGGCACACAAACTGTTAATCAACGGCAAAAAAGGGGAATTCCCCTCCTTGTTGTTACTCCTCTTGGCTGGTGCTGTCGGGAGTTGGCAATTTGTTTAGTCGTTAAACTTTTTTAGCGTTTCGTTATTTAATGCAAATTGATGATAACGGGCAGCGCAACGCTAATGAGTATACGAGTATGTAAGGACGAAGGATGGGGGCCACGCTCATAACCCCATCTTTTTTGGGGGCCCCCCAAAAAATGGAATGTACCAATTTATGTTACCAGCATCACAGGGCTGGTGCGGAGCATAAATATCCAACATCCTCATACACACTCGCTGCTCGGTTGTATACAAATTTAATGAATGCTGCTCCCGTTTTTCCGGGGAGCCCATAAATAATCAACAAGCAACGAGGCACTGCCAGAAATTACTATATTCTTGAGCGGCTTGACTCTGTTTAAATTAAGTTTCTTAAGTTTCTTTTCATGGAAAGAACTCTGGGAAGATTTCGCTCTCTCTGTGCCCACACACAGACACACATCCCATAAATAACACACACAATTGGCGCATTTGCGGTGGTTGTCCTTGTTTCGTTTTGGCCTTTTGTGGTGCGACACCTTTTATGTGTCCGGGAGAGTCGCCGTCGTTTGTTTTAAATGAAATTCGTTAAAAGTCTTGCGAAATATACACACCCACACACACACGCACACACAAAAAGGAGTGAGCGTGGAAAACGCCGGAGGTCCTGCTGCCAGCTGCTGGCATCCGCCAGGAGCGCGTTCGTTCGGTTTGGGGGTTACGTGTGCAGTCAATTCCACTCGGCTGCCCATTGAAAAGTTTTGCACTTCGCTGCACAAAGGACATGGAGGCGGAATCCGCCAGCGGAATGGATCAGAGTGGAGCTGGGGAACGGGGGACACACATCAAGGCCAACATCTGAGGCAACCGCATCGGGGATTTTCATATATAAAATAGAACGAATCGTAATCTGTGCCCTCTGAACTTAAAAACTACCAAACACCAAAACATCACAATACATCCTCCAAATAATTTATGTGACGCCAAGTGAGACATTGTTGCGGAACATCAGAAGCACAGAGTTCAATTTCCGAGTTATATATGCCTCGAACTTTGCCACTTATTGAACAGCCATGAAAATACGTTGTCGCAGATGGGGGGTAATATCCGAAAATATCTGGAAAATATCCACTGCCAGACGGAATTACCATGCACCAGTCGGCGGCAACTTTGTGCTGGATCTACCACTGTTAACCACGGCAAGCATCCTCCGGTGGATAGTCCATTTCCTTGACTACCAAAAAACACTCGATGGCCAAGACCATGGCCATTACAGCGTGATGATGATGATGATGATGATGATCATGATGAGGTGACGCTGGCAGGCAGGGGGGGTGGGCTGGAGAGTGCAGAGTGACCAACGGACGGCGGTGATATGACCGCAAAACCAATACGAGTGCCAGGACGATTCGATTTAATGGAAAATCGACCGCAGAAGCAGCAACAACTTAAGCGATTCAGAAATTGCAACACACAGCCGTGCCTCCCTCACCCCACTTCCCCCCCCTGGAGTTCCCAGCTGACACACTTTTGGGACACTTACACACACATACACATTCAGCGATTCTCGACGAGATGAGAGGACGACGGCGGCAGTGTCAGGGGCCACGCAATTAGGGGGCTTAACCACTGGCCGGCTGGGCTGGGCGGGGCGGGCCAGCCTTGAACCGGGCGCTATCTGCAGCTGAAGTATGTGGCGCCCATTGACGATATATATTGAAACTTGAAAGCATTAAGCGAACGGCGGACCATAGCGAAAGCGAAGCCACAACGCGCCGCGCAATTACGGCGGACAGCAGTGCGGCCAGGAGGACGTACACTCGTGTGCCCGGCGAGGGTTGACACAGCAGGATACGGAAACCAAAAGTTACTATTAAATATTACAAAATTTATGTTTTTTTCTAATTTTTAAAAGGCTTTTTTAAGTAGGAAAGTAAGGTAAAGGTAGGAAAGTCTTTGAAAGATTTTAAACAGAAATACCGCTCGCCTAAGGGATACGAAAACAAAATCAACACATCATCGGGGATAACCACTGAGCCGGTGTTGACATCTTTTCATATTTTCGATATAATATCCCTCGATATCTTTCGATTTTCTTTCCTCCTCTTAACTCTAAGGGAGGTTTTTAATTTCCATGCTCCGATCTTGATGTGAGGTGCCCAACCATGTTCTAAATTTCCAACATTGAAGAGTTAAATGAGTTCTTTTTGTATTTTAAAATGATTAAATCGAATTAAATACTAACCAAAGAGAACTCCCTCGAATTATACAGCATATACTCGTATGTTGAGCCAGATATATATTTTGTAGCCGCCCTCGCCATTATATACCCATACAATCCTACATCTAACGCGCTGAGCGAGGCGGCAGCTGTAATAAAGCCAGAGAAAACAAATCCGTGGACTGAGTTGGGTCGGTCAGCGAGCTGTGGGACCACCCCAGTGGACTGTACACTGTGCACTGGGCACTGGGCACTGGGCTTGTCGTCGATGCCATCGAAAACAGAAGTTTTACGATTAAGCCAAACGAAAGGAGCACAAACACAAGTCCGGCGCAAGAGCTGTGCTCCGGTGGTCGCTCCGTTGGTTCGACGGCGGCTTCTGGTTCCTGCAAACCAATTCAAGTGTTCCGTGAAATGAGTCGAAAATTGACATTCGATTTGCAAGACCATTGCACAAAGTCGCCTGTCGCCAGTCGCTATTCGTGGAGGCGGTGTTAAAGCCGAGTTCGAGTCCGATTCCATGTCCGAGTCCTGCGGTTAGGTTCCGGCACGAAGTCGGCGGGCCTTAAAGTTGAACTGCAATTAATTTTGCAATTGCATGTGAGGAGCACATAACACGAAACGATGGCATTTGAATTCGCAGAAATATTCCATATTCCATATGCAGCAGGGGAACAATTAGGCACCTGACCAGGCCCACAAATCGATACTCACACGAAGCCGAATCGTCTTCATTAGTGTGCCGGTTGACGAAGGGATGGGGAGGAGGTACTGTTCCAATTGAATTTCAGGTGAATCATTGAGGGGGATCACAGGTTTTGGCAGTCCGAGCGAGTCAGACGGAGGAGCTTAGGCCAAGTTAGCTTAAATGTCGGCAATTAAACCGGGGCCACTATTATTCAGATGCTCCTCCTCCCTCTGGTTTACGATTCCCTGCTTTTAATGAGAGTGCAGCAGCAGCAGTTTGTGCTCATTAAATATTTAATTGCGAAATTAAAAGAATATGCCAACGCAGCAGCAGTAGCAGCAGCAGCAGCACAGTCCTGGCATCCTGGAGCCCATCTTGTCACCAGAATGTGCAGTTGCAGCTAAAAATGGCGCGAGACAACGGCAATTATTTGCACAAATGCTTATTAAAATTGCTTTTACAACTTGTTAATTTCATAATACAGTTTTTATTGTGGCCAGGAAGGAAGGAGCCAAGTGCTGAGCCCCCAGGCGCAGATGGGGATGGAGCCGGAGAAGGCGAAGGAAACTTTATGAACGGCAAAAAGTTGAAAGGCCAAACTTCTCTCTATGCAAAATTGCCACGCCGAGCTGCCGCCCTCATCCTTGACCTCGCAGGCGAACGGCGCCTAGACCTGTAATATACTTGTCCAAGTCCTAGTCCTAGTCCTCGTCCACGTCCTCGTCCGCGTCCGTGTCCGCGTCCGCTCGTCCCTTATTGATCGGTTGCGGTTGTGCACAATTTAGATCAAGGATACCGATAGGGCTTCGTGTTTATGCCAAAACCGTTTTGTCAATGCTGAGAAACATTTATGCCAATTTGCGTTTTGGCGAGCTGACAACTCGCAGCAACGCGAGACGCGACATCGGAAAAGTCGATAGCGAAAGTGGAAAAATTACGCGGCTGAGGAGGCAGACTCGCCTAACATTTTCCACCTCCTTTTCGTTTTCCCTTTCCCTTTCCCTTTCCCTTTGAAACCACGTCGCCGTCGTAACGGCAAAATTACAAAATTAAATTATTTTCAGGCGAATTTATCAACATGAACGCAGAACACACAGAACTCAGCTCGCTCCCGGAAATTGCTAAATATCTTTGTTAGCAATTGAGTTTTTTTTGTTGCGCTCCCTTCCTCGCATCTGTTATGATTCCCATATTAATGACATAATTATGCAATAAAATACGGAGCCTATCGCTTTTTGATTTCGATCTAATAGGTTCTTAGAAGAGCGGGATCTGTCTTGGGGTAAGTGGGCCAGAAATAATATGAAACAGAAGTCGAGGGCTACATTTCAAGCGTTAATTTGTAATCAAAAATATATTTAAAATCTGAAAACACACAAAAAATGGGGCAACAACTTTAACCTTACATGGTGGAATGCAAAAGCAAATACGCATCGTATCGTTACGTATCTTATTCCTTATATACTTATAGTTGTCTCTGAATTAGTCCTGTCAATTCATTAGGTTTAGGTTCAAGCTATACTTTTTAACATTCTTTGAAATATATTTCCTATGGATGTATATCGACAGAAAAGGTCCAAATATCATATATCGATAACAAAAAAATGGAAATATTGTAAGGTTTGATTTATAAATATTTTTAATATTAAACAACACCGTATATTTGATAAATCGCATATGTTTTTAATATATTTATACTTTTTAACGCTTATAGATACATTTTTGATAAACTTTTTATAGAAATTATATCAAAGAGAATATCGATTTATCGCAATTTTATCGTACCGTTAAATAATAAATTTATATATCGAGCTTTGCATGAAATATGGATAAAATATGGATATATCAAAATTTTCTGGCTACCCTAAGCTAACTAACATAAGGATTTGGCTAAATCGACTCGCCTGATAAGGCTGGAATGGGAAATGCCTTATATTTCCTTCTAACATACTGATACCGGATATAAACACTGCTATATTAAACGTTATGTTAGATTGATCGTAATTATTTAACATTATTATAGAACATTCTCTTTATAAATACAAAAGTTATTAAAGAAGAGAATGCGTTATTCTTAATAATACTTAATTTTTGGCCGCCAGATTTGTTGGCTTATTAGTGCCGAATGCCAAATGAGTTGTTGATAATTGAACGCCACGGAGACGTGGCTCATCTCAAATTACGGCCTGTAATCTAGATCCAGCTGTCCGCCAGTGGCGTCGGCGTCCTCGGCATTAAATCAGAAACTTTGCGTATTGGATTCGGGGCGGGGAGTAGGAGCTGGAGCTGGAGCAGGGGAACTGAGACTGAGACTGGGACCTCCACCCACCTCGAACTATACCAATTTATTTGCCACACTGATTGGCGTATTGTGCTCGCTTTGCCTTCCCTTTACGCGCTCACGTAGACACACCCGTAGACTCCACGCCTAATGCGCCACCGAGTTGAGCTACAAACTAAGCCTCATTATACGACTTGCCCCGTTCCCCAGCTCCCACCTTCCCCTCCTTATGGTGTTGGGGGGCAAGGTAAGACACAGACAAGCTGCGCAACTGATTGCTAAATAGACAGGCAGCCAATACACATCGATAAGGCCGAGATAACGGACAGATTGTCTTTACAGGATGAGGCCGTGGGGGTGTGGGTGATGGGTAATGGGTAATGGAGAGTGTCCCGGGGTATGGTAACGAAGACGGAGTCGATGCGGACGCTGCCTGATTAATTAGGGCATTAATTTTGCTAAATTACTCCAATACATTAGGGAGATCGAAGCCATTTGTCAAAATTAACCTGAGGACCGATGTAAATGAATTCGCCGTGCACAGACCCTCCTGCCATTGGTGTAATGAAGTCCGGGATATGCCTTCGACTCGGCCTCGCTTTCGGCCCAACTGGGCGTGGATTTGCCGCTGTGGCAATGACAACGATTACGAAGGCGTATCAATGACTGATGGCGGCAGCCCGGCTGGATGCCGGCGCACGTGGTCGGTTTGCCGCCGCTGTCGACTTTCCATATAGTTCGACCCCGGGAGAGCGGGCATCAATCTCCGGCCAGGACTCTCCCCGGGCTGCATAATTCAAAGCGACGCTGCATCCCTAGACATGTCCCAGATCCTAAGAAATTGCTCGGGCCAGGACCAAGTACAAGTTACACGGCTAGAAATCGGAAAAAACTAAAACTTTCTAAAGAATTATTATTTTATTACCACATTTCAAGTTAAGCCTGCTACAAGCAGCTCCCCCTCTCCTCCTCTTTAAGATAATGGAACTTCCTTCAGGTTAGATGATTTTCCCCTCAGTGTAGCCGCTTTTTCCCAATGGCCATGCCTCAAATGTCAACGGCAGTCAAGATGGCAGGCTTGGCTCTGCTTGTCTATCTGTCAGCCAGTCTTTCAGTTCGTTCTTCAGTCGGTCCGTCCGTCAGTCAGTCAGTCAGTCAGTCAGTCAGTCACTGAGTCATTCAGCCATAACCGGGCACCAGCTTGTTTTCAATCCCGGCGGATAAGTTAACAAAGCGCTCAGACCACAGAGCAGGCAGAGCACCGAACCCGGGAGACATACTCACAGAAGGCAAAAGGGAAGCGGAGACGGAGACGCAGATGGAGACGAACTGGAGCTCAGCTGGGTCTGCGGAAAGCGCACATTCTTCCAGCTTTGCGCTAAGCCACTTTTGTGCGGTCCACGGACAACGCACCCAAAGACATCCCATTCCCATCGCAGTTAGCTGCATTAATGGGCAGGAGGCGACATTTCCCACTTACGATTGCAGGCATATTATGAAAAATGCACAATGTGCCATCAACACACGGAGCTTAGCAGGCGGAGACATAGAGCAGGCTAGGGGCGGGAAAGGGCAACGACAACTGTAACGACATCATCAGTGCTGGGATCGCCCCCGTAGTCATCAGCTTAAACTTTCCACCAAGCAGGTGAAGAAGCAGCATGGAGGATGGAGTCTGAAGGACGCAGGACAGGTAGTCCTGAACGCTGCTTTACATTTTTATGTGTGTGTTCTTGGCGCTAACGGGGGGGAATGGGAATGGGAATGGAAATGGGAATGGCAGTGTGGTAGTGAGAGAGCCGCGCGGCAGCATTAATAATTGAAATATTCACTAACAGGAAGTTGAAGACGTTAATGGCGGAGGAGGAGCCTCCACTACTATCCTTCCGCGCGCTTGATTGAGGTTTACTCTGCTGCTGCCGCCAGCTCCTGCTAATGCATAAACCATGCACAGACATCAGCAGGCAGCTCACATCACTCCAATGTCCTGGTGCCCGGTACGGGTCCGGGTCCTGGTCCCAGTCCCAGTCCCAGTCCCGGTCCCTGGCCTTAGCTGTTGCTGTGTGGTCTAGGCAACTTATTTTTAGCTCATTACGGGCCAAAACGACTGCCATGGACAGGGAACGCCTTTCAAGACGCCTCCGAGCCCTTGTCCTTTTGCGAAGCTTCCTGTTTTGTGTGTCACCCTCGCGCTTGCCTGCTGTCCCAGGTTCAGGTTCCCAGTGGCTGTCGCTGTCGCTGTCCCTCCTCCGCCTCCTCCGCTGCGGCTTCTTGTTTCGAGTAGGAGTTCGAGCTGTGCTCGCCCCGTGTTTGTGAACTTGCCGTATTCCCAAAACGCTGGCATGCGTAATGAGCCTTGGCTCGGGTTTCTTCACTCCGTTTTCTTCGTTCTTGTTTTGTAATTTCAAAATCATTTCGCCGCGCCCTCTCTAAATAAGAGAATGTGTGTGGGGGTTACACTGCGAGGAAATTGAGAGGTGTTTACTCAATTTCGAACTAAATAAATCGAGTAATTAAATCGAGTATTAAATCTCATTTGTTTTATTTAATAGATGGAAAAGTTCTACATTTTCCTTAATATCTTTTTCGGTTTTAATATTTTCATTAGCGTATAAAATGAAATATTTATGAGTGTAGCGTTTCTATTGGCCTTTTCCTAGACCTTTTTCCCAGTGCATTTAACTTGAAGCTACCGTTGTGGTCCCATTCTTTTTTGCCCCTTCAGCGCCACCCTTGCTTTTGTTGCTACTCCCCAGCTAGCAGCTCCCAGTTACCAGCTCCCAGCTCCTTTGCTTTCCACCTCCTCAGGCCTGCTTCCAGCGTCCCCAACTCCCTGTCCTGTTTCCTTTTCTGTCCAGGGGCAAAGGCGTCGCTTGTTCACGAATTCCCGTAGCAGTCATTTGCGTTTATTATCACAACGCGTTGACTTGTCCATCCCCTACACATCGGGGATGCCAGCCCTCCCTCCCTCTTCCTTCTCCCCCCCTTCTCTCACTGCCTTCGCATAAACTTCAATATAGCGCCGACTCGTATCGGGCATAAAGTAAAGTTATATTCGATTTCTTGCATACACACACTGGCTGGGCTTTAAAGCAATTCGGCTGCGACTCGCCTTTAATGTGCGGTTACGGGGTTGGGGGTTGGTGGTTGGGGGGTTGCTCCTTTGGCAGCTAGGAAGGGGAAGGATGCGCCTGGCGCAAACTGTAACCGCAAAACGCCAAAAGGAAATAAATGTGCGACTTTGCAATGAAACAAGCATTTATGGTGCCATAAAACAAACCAAGCACGAATATTTCTAACTCATCTTAAAACAAATACATGCAGCGAGCGCCAACTGTGTGTGTGTGTGTTTATATGTATTTTGTGTACACACAGTACACACACCCACACACCCACACAGACATGAGCGCGGCGCTTATGTAAGAGCGCGCGTCCTCATATCCTTGTCCTTGTACTCGGCTTGGTGTACTCGTCCTGGTCCGCATGTGTTTGATTACATGGCCAAAATTTTGTGTGTGTTTTGTGTTTGACTACGGCTTTAGGAGCTGGCAAATGAGACAGAGAGAACCAAAGACAAGGACGAACAGGATGCCAAAAGGGTCCTGCCAGTGGGAGTGGGCATGGAACAAAGTCAGGCATAAACTTGCTCAGATAAAGTTTGATTAGTGCGACAGACTAAAGCCTATCTCTGCCAGAGAGATGCCTCCACTACTCCCCACTAAAGTTGCAGGCGCCTTTTCGCTCAGTGCACACACGCACACACGCACACACAGGAGCATATGTGTTGCTCAGCAAATTTGTGAGAAGATTGTGATATAAAAAACAAGATGATAGCGGCGCGAAAAAAGACGCCGCCTTACCGAGCTCAAAGGAGCTGCCAAGCTGCCGAGCTGCCTGAACGCTCCTGAACGCACACAAAAACCGCAAAATACAAAACGCAAAATTACTCCCAAGGGATCGGGGAATGGAGTGGGCGTGGCCCCAACCAAATTACCGTCAGCTCGGAGCTCGGTAGCTCTCGTCTGGGAAATGCTGAACAGTAAGAAATGACATGTCGCATTTTAAAGTTGCGTCAACGTCAGCGTCAGCGTCAGCGTCAACCTCAAGGCTCAACCTCAACCTCCTGCAGGGGAATATACTATATATACATATATAAAATAAAGAAGGGGAAATGGTGTGGTGGCTGGGCTCCTGGCTAAATTATTTTAAAGAGCTTTGTTGCTTATTTGACTGCCGTTATTGCGGTGTAATTTGAATATGCGCGCCTTAAAGTGAAAGCATTTGCATGCCAGAGATCCTTGTTGTTCCCGCCTTGGTTCTCCTCCGCCTCCGCCTCCTGACCACGGCACATTTACGGGTAAACAGTGTTAATGAAGTCGCATTAATTTGAGTGCGTTACAGGCAGGACAAGGCGGCAGGACACGGACACGAACACGACCAGGGACTGGGAGAGCACAGACGGAACGCAACAAAGCCGTCACAGATGAAGCAGCGCCAAGGCGCTCAGCTGAGAGCCCAGAAAGACAACAGCAACTCCTTTTTACAGCCAAACATACAGATAGTGGATACACAGAAAGAAATGGTATCGTTTTTAAAGAAGAAGTTGGGGACCACAATTCGGATCTGGTCTAACGAGAACTAAATCTTATCTTATAAACTTCTAATCTATATTAGTTACTCCCATGTTTCGCCTGCTGCCAGTACCTTTAACGGGAACTAATTAAGCCTGCTTTAATGCCTCTAAATTGTTTATTAACATTGGATGTCTTGGTTAATCTTAAGCTCTTTTAGAAACTCCCATTTTCTCGCCGTGCCCTCTCACACACGGCGCCTCGGCGAAGACAATGACAATACAAACATTCGAGTAACAGGGAAAAATGGCCAAACGGCACAAGGACGGGCCCCGGCAAAGAGTTACTGCCCGTCGTCCTTGCTGGTGGCTCCTTCACTTGCTCCTACTTCGCCTGGCCTGGGCCTGGGCCTGGGTGGAGCCTCGTAAGCGTCGGCAACGCGCGACGGCAACATGAAAATCTTGTCATATTTTTCTTGTTTACTGTCAACATCTTTGTACTTGAAGTCCCATTATGTTAATTATGATGAAGTAAACAGGACACAGTTGTTGTTTATTATAATTACCAGTAGTCGGCGGCGGCGGAGGAGTCTGTAGTCTGGCGGAGAGTCTGGTGAGGAGTCCGGGGCACAAGTTGCAAAATGAATTTGTTGCACGTCCACGACGGCAACAAGGAAGGAATTCCGAGGGAGGTGCGGGCTTCTGGCTTCTGGCTTCCAACTCAACTAATTCAATTAGGAGAAGGTCCCAGCTCCTTCATACTCGGAATGGTAATCATTCGGAGCGATAATATTTGGCCAGAGCTGAAGCCACGCCCCCCGGTCACGCATTAACGGTTGACATGGCGGCGGATAGAGGGTTTTTATTGAAACTTTGTGTGTGTGTCCTTTGTTTTGCGGTTATAATAGGAATTCCCGGCATACTTGGGCTGCATTGTTTGCCACATGGGCGCAGAGGCGGCGACGCAAGTTCAATACAAACAAAAATAATCAATAGAAATTGTTATGCAAACAGCCTTTTAGTCCTTTGTATGCGAGTCTCCTGCGCGTCTCCTACGCCTTATTTGCCCAAGGAAAGTGATGGGATGTGATGTTTGGCCAGACACAAAAGGAAGCAGCAGCAGCAGCTGCCTGCCCACACGCATCCTGGCGGGGGCGAGTAATGTTGGCAAAAGGGTTTCCGCCCCTGGCCCCAGGAATTTCACAAGTGTCCAACCCAACCCATCGCTTGCCAAGCCCAACCCAGGCATCCTGCCGCCTTCGTTGTCCTTTGCCAAATGCATTTTTAATAATGCAACGGACGCTGCGCTGTCAAAAAACAATGACATTAATTAGCCGCTCTTTGTGAGTGCTGGAGAACAAAAAGTAAATTTCTATGCAGCTGCGTCCCTGCTCCGCCTCCGCCTCCTCCTCATGCTTTTCCGGTGCCTCATTTTCTTGCTCTTGTCCTGGCTGCTGACTCTCCTCCTGTTGTTGTCCATTTCTTTTATGTGCACCAACAGCGGAAAAATTCATTACACTTTTGCACATTGTGCGCGTTTTTTGTATTCAGAACAAAAAGACGTGCCGGGCGAAGGGAGAGAGCGGGAGAGGGCGGGAGCGCAGCGTGAAAAAGTTATCTAAGAGTGTAGAAAATGGCCGGTGGGTGGTCCTTGGGTTGGTGGTGCTGCATCAGTTGCTGCATATGCCGGCTATGGGGTGGTCGTGGTATAATGAGCGATGGTTGTGCCACCAGCTCCACGGGGCGTATACGTAATGTGGCCAGAGACGCAAGTCTTGCGACTGAAGACTGGAGAGAGGCTGCCAATCAATCAGACCGCCTGTGAAGCCACTCTTCGATGAGTGCTTCCACCTGGAACACACTTTACAAATCTATTTAAGGTTGGACCCTTATTTCATATATTTTTAAGAGCTTCCTAGCCCTTGTTTCCTTGAAGAACACTATATACTCCTCCTCTCTTGACTGCCCCTAAACTTTGAAGTAATTGTGGCTGTCTGTGCTGTTTACATAACCACTTCATACTGAGTATCTTTTAGTCGCCCAAAAACACAACTTCTATCTCATTTCTTGCTTGTTATTGTGCTCTCGAAGAGGAGCCGGGCCATGCCTGGCCGGGATGCCAGCTCTGACCGCTCTGTTTTCCCTGCTCCGTATTATTGCATTCTTCTGCTCAATGTGTGTGGGCCGCCGCCCCTGTCCAGCACTTCATTCTGAAGCTCCTCCTGCTGCTCCTGCTGCCTGCCCCTTCGTTCGACAAGTGGAACGAGCTCAATGCGAATGGCGACTAATGTCCAGCAGGCACGTTTCAAGCGCACAAAGCTGTAAAATATGTAGCAGACTGGCAGGGCAACAAAAGCAGCACACACACACTCGGATAGATGCATTTGAAAGAGAAACAAAGCACAAAAAATAAACAAATCGCGCCATAAATTGCAACTTGGCAATTTTGAGAATGTAAACAGGAAATGTTTTCCTTAGCTTCTCGCTACATTTTTCATTATGGCTCGGTGCGATGTGAATAAAATGTCATTATCCAAATGAAGCTTAAGGGGGAAGGGGGAACGAGGGGTTCTTTAAGAGAGATTCTGCCAGAGATGTTGCATTAATGGTTACTGCAACTCGAGTTTTGCAGCTAAAGTTGACTTGAAGTTCCATAATTGCAGTTTGAGTGCTCCTCTTGGCAGCAGGACCCTGCTTCCCCCAGGTAATCCTCGTTCTAAAAGGAGCGCTTAGTACAATGAAGAGGCGGCGGGCTAATTTCTTTTTTGAAACTTTTCGCTTGACTTTGGGACTCGACGCGACTCGCACTCAACGCTTGGCAAAAGTTAATTTGTAGGCATCGCGACAAGGATTTGACGCATCAAGAACTTTGATTAAAAGCGCACACACACACACTACACACACATTAGCGCTCTCCAATAGGATTTACACCTCCATTCAGCATGTGTGTGTGTATGGCTATATAAATTTGCACATAAAGTGGAGCGGCGGTACCTCGGTCTGCCTCTGGAAAAAATGTATAAAACAAATTTATAACAAAAACGTGATGTGGTTATTGATGGATGGGCCCCGGGATGGGTTGGGCTGGTGTGTTGGGATGCCTGGAATTGTTTTGGCCCCGGACCAGGTTGGATTGGGCTTGGGTTGAGGTTGGGTCAAAGGTAGCTCCGCCACACACACACATACACACATGCAGATGATAATAAAACCCCGCCACACACACACACTCGCAGAAATCCACAACCCATCATCAAGATTGCGCTGTCAAAGTTTGGAATTGAATCATTTCGAAAATTATGCGAAGTGGAAAATGGTGTAATTTATGAGTATTTATTGCATTTTGCCAATCAGATGAGAAGCTGGAACAACTAATTAATATTTTATCAAAGCTTGGAAATCTTAAAACAAGGAATTAAGAAAACAAAATCACTAATAAAGAGTGCTGGCAACATCAGAAACATTATTCGGAATAATCATATAAGTCTTTGTAGATTTTTAACTCCCTTCTTATCTCTTATTTTATTGAAAAGAATAAGCAACTTAATCTTTTATCTCACTTAGAGGATTATAAATGCAAATTAAAACAATTTGCACTTATAAAAGTAGCTGGCAATATCGAAAACATCTTATAATATCCCGAACTAGCTTCCTTTTTCCCTTTTTTAGGATAAAACTAAGCTACTTCAACCTTATTTTCTCCCAGTGAGGTTACCATCACTTCCGGCTTCCGCGATGCACGCGTCCAGGTCAACTGCCCCTCGGGTGGGTCGCATGTGGTGAATGCGGGCCTGGCTTGTATCGAAAAAATAATCATTTTCCTTCGGCTGTCTTCTTTAATTATTTTGACAACCCGATGCCAGGCAGCCAGCCAGGCAGCCAACCAGCCAACCAGCCAGGCTGCCAGCCACCAGCAACTGCAGGGACGTGTCGGATTCGTTTATTATGTGGGTTGGATTAAAAGCTCTACGCAGGACCAAGACCAGACTAGATGGGAGCATCACGTGCTCCACCCTGGCTGGCTCCTGTCCGCCTTCATCGGGGCCAGATCGATACAAAAGCAATCCGACGCGCCACCGGTCACGCAGCTGCTTTGCTCTCTCTCTCTGTTCCGTTTCATTAAAAAAAGTTCACATTTGTGTGGGGCCCGGGACTCTTGGCCTGCTTTGCTAATTACGGCATAGGAGCCACATTAAGTGTCCAGTTCCCGCTGTCATTCGCCATACGGGCAATGGTGATGGGATAACCCCGTGGATGCAACGGGTGCCAGTGGCCATATCTTGCCACACACAGTCTGAAGTCTGGAGTTGTCCAGCGTGCTAGTTTTTAGCTAAATGGATTTACTTTAAGAGATAGTGTTTCCTGTATATATCATCAGTACCGTTCAGAACGAGCATTTGTTTATTGGAGATCAGTACATAAAGATATAACATGTTTTTATTTATTTTTGATAATGATCCTTTGAGCCGGATGCAGCAAGTTACTATCAGAACTTTAAAGATAGTTCTTTGAGTCTTTATAGAATATACCAATCCTTTACTTTAATGCCTGATTTTTAGGAAGCTATATTTCTCCATGATTTTCGATATCCAAAGCCTGGCAACCCTGCTGCAGGTCAAAGGTGTCTTGCACACATGTCGCAGCGTCTGGAGAGGAGGCGGAAAAGGGGTGTCAAGGAGCAGGGAGCAAGGAGCTCGCAGCTCGCAGCTCGGAACACGGAGCTTGGTTATTGTTGCCTCTGGCACTCACGGTGTTTGGTTAATGCGTCGTCGCCGTCTTCCCTTCCGCAGTCGCGCTCCTCCGGCGAACGTTTTCTTTTCGCTTACTCGCTTTATTTTTATTGTATTTCGTTTGCGTTTGCCATTACCCCGTCCCCCTGCTCTGGCTGTCCCATTTCCAATCACTGAGCAGCAACAATCGAACGCTCCAGGCAGGCTCTTGGCAGTCGACAGTCTGGATTCTGGATGGCGGAGTATGCAGCATGGAGTTTGGGAGTCTGCAGTTGCCAGTTGCCAGCCGTTGCAAAGAAGGCAAATGCTTTTAACTTTTATGGCTCTAATGGAGTTTTATGCAACAACCCCCTGACCTCCTCAGACCCCGATGAGTGTGCACGTTTTTTAAGTCACCGAAACTGCACTTTAACTGGTGAATTTTTCGCACAGCCTCCGCTCCTGTCGCCGTGGCCCCCATTTTGCATGCGTTATCTGCTTAATGCTGCGACTAGTCCACAATTTGACGCTGGACAGCGCCGCAGTGGTCGGCCTGATGAGCCAACCCACCATCCATTGTGTCCGGCAAAGAGGAGACTTATCGACCTAGCCACGCTCCGCTGCATCCTCGTATCCCGGGCATCCTGTGCATCCTGGGAGGTGCGTGTGAGTAGCGCGCGGTGGTTCCTCTGTCGAAATTTTGAATTTTGATTGGCATCAGCGTGCGGTGCAGTGTTCCGTGATTATCGCCCAGTTGAGTACACTGTCCTGTGTCCACTATCCTGCTTCCCCTGTCCCGGGGCTCCTGGTTCCTGGCTCCAGGCCAGTGTGTCAGTGACCGGTTGTCGTCTACGGCAATTCGGTCATCAAAATTGCATAGTGCTCTCATGATGCTAATTGCAGGGCCGGCCGTGTTTTGCTGACTAATTTTGTTGTTTGTCCCGAACGTCGATATGGCAAAAGGATGTGGAACAGAGTGAACCTGGCCGGCGCACGTCAGTTGGCCCCGATTTCCATTGGGCAGTGGCTGCCTGCCAAAATGGCAGCCGATGGCATGATTAGCTGACTCACTGCTGCCTTTTGTCGCTGGAAATTACATGGGTAGAAGGCATTATTCTGGGTGAATTTAATCGAATACTTCTCACGGGACATGGACTTTAATTTTGAATATGGAAAATACATTTTTTGGCAAATAAATAGAGAGAGATTAAAGCCTTTATCTATAGAGAACCATTAAATTACTTTTAAACCTCAGGTTCGACCTGAAAACTTCCAAATAATTTAAAGGTTTCCAACTGCAAATTGCTTGATTTTTAATTGATTTAATTTCCTGCTCTAAAGTTTACTAAACTCGTTTTAAAAACCCCAAAATAACAGCACTTAAGTTTCTGCCTTCTTTAAGTCATCGAATATGTTTTTCCTTTCCTTATTTGACACTCTGACCGAAATAATTAAACTGTTTAAATATAAACGAAAGGAAATTTATAAGAAAACAAATTTCTTTAAGAATACAATTATTTTGGAATTATTCTCAACAAATCCCAAGTTAAACGAAAATTTCCAAGAATACCTACGAGACTTTTTAAGAAGTTCCCTTCAATTGCACTTTATTATTTCGAGTTCGTATCGAACTTGACTCTTGATCTGCCCTTTTTCCCGTCCATAAACCAAAAGTAAAGATCCAATTATTGTGGCAACAGGCAAGGAGAGCAGCGAAAAAGGAAAACTCCTTTTAACAAAAGGCAACTAAGTAAAAGGAGCACGCAGCAGGACTCGCTGAATTCTCGAACGAATTCAAAATACCTAATTTTATTAGGGGCTTCGGCATCAGTGTGCTTTCAGCGAAAAATTTAATTTTCCAAATCACAAATTCTTTATTTGTTTCCACGAGCGCGGCGAAGGCTTGAAGAAGGGTCTGCAAAGTCTGCGAGAGGATGCAAAAGGATGCGAAGGAGCCACTCACGCCTCACGGTTTGCAGGCTCTGTGTCCTTATTGAATTGCTGCAATTGGACTCCTCAATGTGCACATCGTCGTTTCGTCCCGGCCTGGTCTGGTCTGGCCTGGTCTGGCCTGGCCTGGTTTCATCCGCTTTCTGTCTGGGACTTGGCCGGGCGGCCAAAGGAAGAAAGGAAAGGCAAACGCAGAAGAACAAGCCGGGGAAAAGCCATGAAAAATACAGTAAACCCGCTTTATTTTCACATTTTATAAATTTTTCCTTTTCGTTGCTCGTATCTTTGCCTTGTTTGTGGTCTGCCCAGTTTCAGCAACGTTCCATCTCCCGCTGCTCCTGCTCCTGCCTCATGCCTCATGCATTCCTCCAACCCAGCCACCATTCCTACCGTTGAAAGGTAAAAGACACCGACCGCTGTGCAGCGGGAGGATTGGCTCGAAGAGGGAGGACTAGGTGGACTATGAAGCAAAAGGCACGGCACGCCACGCGATATAAACTCGCCCGGCAGCCTCCGCTGACAGCAGCCAACGAAAATAGATATATTTCGGAGCATCTCAACGGGCGCGAGGAAAGGGATGGGGGAAAGGGGCTGCTGCGGAAAAGCTGGGGGAAAATAGCACAAGCGGCAGAGCGGAAACGGAAAAGAAAAATATTGTTTCAATTCAATTGAAGCTAAAATTGCATGATTGCAACCAAACCAGACGAAAAAGGAACCGAACCGAACCGAACCGGATGCCAAGGAGATGGCGCATTGCGAGGATTTCCCGCCCCCTTCCTTCCTTCCACCTCCATCTCCTTGTGCTCCTCCCAAACTCAAAACACATGAGTGTTGAGTGTCAGTCGGAGTAGTAGAGTGGGAAATGAGCTACTAGAATTTTAAACAATAAACATGAGGAAATAGAAACGAGGGAACACGGGGTAATCCTTGTTTAAGGATGGGAGGATTGGAGTGACATTAGAATCTACAAAGAATGCTTTTGTACTCTGGTCAATGACCTTGACCTATTACTATAAATACAACAAATATTGCAACACTTCAGTAAGTTTACACTTAGTGGGGTCACTTTAATAACAGGAATAACTAAAATCCAGTTTAATAGATTCTGAGCTAGTATCTAATCGGATTGGAGGCGTACGGAAGAGTGCCTTGTTCGATTTTCTGGACAATTGTCTTTATATATTAGTAAATTATAGAAAAAATGTGGTCACACTGAAGTGTGATCACACCTATGCATGGCCACATTAATATACAGACCCCTTGGTCTTAAGCAAGTTCTCACAAAGTCACAAAGATACCCCGAAGATGATTTCCCTTTTAATAGACATGACTTACTATTAAAAAAAAAGTAATAGATCGAAATATATGGTAAGTCTAAACTACGGGCACATTAAATTATGGTCACACATATACCTGGTAACACTAATAGTGTTACCCTAGACTTCAAGTGCCGCCCTTCTATAGCCTTTTCCTTGTCTTGCTTAATCATGTTAAAGTCATCCCAAATGGTCACCTCACAATACTGCAATTACTCAAATTATTAAATTATAAGGTAGAATACGGATTTAAAGAGTCATCAAGCTCAGGCCCTTTTATATTCTGCACGAGTATAAAATTCGTAATGACCGGCATTCAGGTCAGTGGCATTAGCTCATCAATAAATGCTTAGTCTCCTCCGCATAGCTAAATTATGATGGACTTGGCTCCCAAGTAATCTGCTGCTTACGAGGCCGTGTATCTCTATAAGCTGCTTAGGCCTGCGGCTGTCGCCGGAGTCTGGCGGAGTCCGGTGTCTGCCGGAGTCCAGAGTTCAGGCTCCAGCAGTCCAGAGACCGGAGCTGAAAGTATTCCAGAGTCGACTCCCCCGGGCGAAGTCCTGCAAGTGTATCTCTGTGACAGCAAAGGTGCCTGCTGCTGGATGGCCCCGACGTCATTCTGGTCGGATCTGGTCAACTCAGCTGTGCGCTGCCATCTCATAAACTCTTCATGAACATCCAGCTAAGGAGGGGGAGAGGCGCATAATAATGTTTGCATAGCTTTTGGGTTTTATTACTCGGCTGTGTAAATGCCAGCACAGCATCGTCCTGGTCGTTACACTTTGCTGCAGTGTCCTTGCCACCATCCCTGCCCAGCTCAATCACCCATACACGGCAGATAAAGACGGTTTCAGGTCAGGTAATCGAAGAAAACTCTTTAAACTATAAACCTGATGATGAGCCTACATTGCGTATGAGTAATGTGTCTCAAGCTAAGACTGCCTAATAACTTGAATAAATTATATCAAACTCTGGCAAGATCTTATCCCGTGATATATACTAGACTTGACCTCCCTCAACTTGAATTCTATCGTCGTCTTAAGGGATCAAATGAGGCTAATTCCTGGTTTTTCTCTGTGCAGCGCGCTATCTTTCCTTTGGCGCTTACTCAGTCCCTCATCTGGCCGCGTGACAGCGACAAGCTATTCCCCCTCTCCAACCCAGCATCCAACCATTCCACCATCCTCATCATCCGCCACCGCCACCGTCACCACCGCCGCCGCCGCCGCCTCTGTAAAGTCATTTACATGTTTCAGTCGCTGCCATCTTATCTGGGCGCTTGCTCGGTCGCTGTCTGGACGAGTTCTGGACGTCTTGGCCACTTTATGTTTTGCTTTTGTGCATTTTTGAGTTAATATGCTTAGCAGCACATTTTGTTGTCCCCGACGACATCGTCTTGGCCAGGAAGAAGGACCATGGCGGAGAACGGAGAAGCTGAGAAAAGGAGAGGACCAAGAGAGAGAGAGCGAGTTCTCCGGGAGCTTATCTGGTCGTGCTTGTCGAAAATTTCTGGGGTGCCTGCGTCGTCCTGCCGTCCTCCTTTCGCTTTAAGAACTCAAACATATTACCCTTGTACTTTTGCTTGTTCTTCTCAGCCATTTTTCTTGGGCGCCCTTTGTTTTAGTTGGCCGCTTTGTTCTGCTTTGAAGTTTGCTGACTGGTCTTTAAGGACATTGGAAATTGCGGTCAGGACAATTAATTTCCGGTTGAAGAAACTTTGCTTCAGTTTTTTGGCAGCCACTCCCGATCTGAACCGAACCCTGCCTGCCACCTCCCTTGGCTCTGGCATTAGGTGGGCATTATTATTGAGCGTAAAGGCAAAGCAAAACTTTCATCTAGCCCCGGCTCTAATCGACCTTGTTCTATCTTCCTCCTCCACTCTATCTTCTTTTCCTTATTTGCAAAATAAATTTCTCCTATCATGGGGACAATGAAACTTTCGTTGAGTTTCGTCTTGGGTAACTCTGTGTTAAAAGGTGGGATCCGTGGATTCGTGGTTGGGGCTAACGAGCGGGTTGATATCCAGTCCCAACAACACTTATGCTTTCCACACCGACTGGCATAAGTTAAAAATCACTTACCTATGCTGTGGCCCACGTTGCGTATGCTTAACAAAGTGCCATCAGACACGTGGCTAACCTGTACATGCACTGGACACGATTTTTTTTATAAAGTTTTCAGGATTAAATTAAGGCTAAATTAAATTAAGGTTAAATATAGATCAAAATATATGTTATTTATAGATAGATTATAACCTATGACAGCGTGGAAATCATAAGAGGAAGTGTTCGCACACTTTCCAAATTTATTTTATAGGTATTTTCTTTTTATAAAATAAATTTAAGCTATCTAGATCATAAAACTCCTGTTTATAACAGCTTCAACGTATTACAGCTTATAATTTGAGTTAATTTGAGTTACGCATCTTACAGCTTATACTGTTCTGTTCTTATACTTCTGTTTTAAAGCAGAAACTGCCAAGCATGTTTCCTATTTTCTACTGGCTTTGTGCGTGTTTTTTGAGCTCTTTCTTAGTTTCATCTGAAGTCTTCCTTTCTCGTATCTATTTCTCTCCGTGTAGCGTTTAAACCTGGGCCGTAAAAAAAATGTCAAACCCGTTCTTGGTCTATGTATTTAGCAGTCTAACGAACGCATTCACCACCGCAGCCCAACTACTTACCATACACAGGCCGACAGACAGACAGACAGACTGGCAGACTGGCAGACCCTCAGCCAGGACCCTGGAGTGACAGTGTCCGTGTCCGTGTCCAGGTCCATGCCGCTATCTGCGGACTACGTAGGCTGCTCATTAAAATTTCAGCTCACGTGCACAATCTGCACTTAGAGGACCCTTCGAGGTTTGAATTTTTCACATTTTCGCCAGCTCTCGAGATGATTTCTTCTTTCGTTGCTCTCGCTCTCTCTGAGAGCAGAGAATGGAAACTACTATTCCGTATACGCACTGTGGTCCGCCTAAGTGCGGTGCCATGTTCTATGCACGCACTTCCGCGTGTGTGTGTGGAGGTCCTTCCCTGTTTGTGGGAGTGTGTGTTGACTCAAACAAACAAGCATTGTTAAGGGACAAGGAAGTTATTTGCAGTGTCCCGACACAATACGGCCACAAATATGCTGGCTTTGCTGTGAGGAAAATGGCGAAACAAAACAAATTTGAACTGTAAAAAAAACGGTATGTCCCTTCCTGCTGCTCATGCCTGGGCTGGCGCAGGTGCCGCCCTTAAGCTTGTGGGTGGCTGGCTGGCTGGCTGGCTTCCTGGTGGGGGCAACTTGACATGTCATCAAAAACACATTAAATGCGTTTTTTACGAGCTCGTTTATCCAAACTGTCGTCCACCTGTTAAGTTCGGCAAGCGACGGCAAAGGCGAAGGCCAAGGAAACCGCCGCCAGGACTACGACCGGAAATTGCCGTTGCGTGGTAATTGAAAAGTTTTTTTTTTGCTGCTGCTGCTGCTGTTGGCAACAAAGTGGCATTGCTCTGTAAATTAGTTATATAATTTCCAACAAACAACAGCAGAAGCAGCGGCAGAAGCAGCATCAGCACAAAAAGTAGCAGGAAATTTGACAAGTTTTTACAGCTCTTATGGCGTTCCCAAAACGTTCCACTGCGGCATCTAGCCATGATTTATATTTGTTACTTTTGCCAGCGCCAGGAGTTAGTTTCTAGTCTGAGATGCCTGACCCAGAGGAATCCTTGCACGTTCAGAGGATGTGGGCATACACCTGGTCAGTAAACAAGAGGAGCAAGCGTGCAGAAGCTGCAAGAATACACCGCAAAGAAATCATTTACCACGATTTTACGGCTTTATTTCACTTTGATTTGGTTTTATTCTGCAGCCTAATTAGCCTTTAGTGGCAGGGACAACCTCTTGGCTAGTTCCGAGTGCCATGTGAGTCCTGTTTCCACCACAAAAGTTCTGCTTAAATAGAAGCTGACTCGCTCTCAGAGTTGACTTAATTAAGATAAATGTTCAGCGGCAATTAACGTCTCAGATTTAAATAAACTTTTCCGCCATATGTGCGTGTCTGTGTGTGTGGTGTCGTTTTGCGTGTGTGCCAGGATGCCGGGATGTGCCAGGATGCGGCAGTTTCACAGTCGCGCGCCTCGTTGACACTTTGGTCATTAAAAGTGGCAGCCAAGGGCGGCAAGGCAGCCAAGGAGCACACAGGAAGCACGGCAGGGGATGTCCAAAAAATAAAAAAAAAAAACATGACTGCCAGTGAAGAGCAGTCTCCCCCTCTCTGGCACTCGTCGTCGTCTGCCAATATTTCTTGTGTTAAAATTCACGCCTAGTTAGATCGAACCCGGCCCGGCCCTGCCCTGCCCTCAGAGCGAGGCGCAGCTAGAAACTTTGTCCTTTACGCTCCACATAGCCGCACTCATTAACTTTCCTAATTGAAACTATTAGCGAGTTGCGGGAGGAGGAAGGAGGCTGGGAGGAGGTGGAGAGCTCTCCCTATTTTTATTGTAATTTTGCACAAGTTTAAAGTCAAATGCGATTAAGCGCCAGTTGCTGCCAAGGATTAGTCTATCGCTCAAATGTGTGCAATAGAATTATGTGTTGCCTGACAAGCTTGCCAACTATGTACATGTTGTACATCAGCAGTCCTTGGGGATCCTTGGGGTCGTCACAGAGTGCATCGGAGTGCGGATGATAACTCAATTTGCGCCATTGTGTGACACACTATGTAACCTTCTCTTATGGAACTTTAAGTCTGAAGTTTGTAGCATATAACGTATCCAGAAAGAAAGGATATTGGGTGAAACGAACGGATGGTCGGGAGTCCTATAGGGTTAGGGAAAAGGGGAAGAAACGAGAGAGAAAGGGGAGTCTGAGAGAGAAGAGGGTAGCGTCCTGCACAACCGTATGAGCCAACTCAGGTGGCCAATGATCGCCAGTGCCAGATACCTCTGAAGGATAATAGGCGATCCCTTTTGTGGTTGCTGAACAACTGTGTCATTGCCTCACTTCGGACCACCATGATTCCTGAATTAAAACGCGTCTATTCTACTTATTTATCCTTATTTATTTTTTTTATTATTTTATTTTTACTTATTTACTTATTCATGTTGAATTTCATAATTGTTAAATTTTAATTTGTTCCGAGTTCTAATATTTTTTTAATTAC
>JAEIIG010033139.1:13713-28659 GCA_018904695.1 Drosophila parvula | reverse complement strand
AAATCCATCGGAAAATGGCAACCAGTGGCGCCATCTGTGCTTCTGTGCAGTTAACGTTAACAAGCACCGTTACAAATGGCGCCATCTTGCCCTGGAGTTGTTAGAACCGTTACATTACTCAGCAATGCTGACCCGCACCATTTGAAAGTGTTGCTTTCGAGCATGGGCTGCACTGCCGTTGGGCGGGCACTTTGAAATGTGCTCCCCTTTGCCTTGTTGCTCAAGGCAATTAACAGCCAATCGAAAGACGAAACTAAAAGCAAATAAATTAAATCAGATTAACAAAAGTCTTGCATTTGCCACAGAGCGATATTTGGCGTTCGGCCTTCGGCAAATTATCATGTGCTTGCGAGGGCTTTTTGTTACCATTTTGTTAGTTTGTTCTTCGCTTTTTCTTCTTCTTCTTCTGCTTCGTATGTATTTTTCCGACATTGTTGCTCTGAATTTTGTATTATTTCTTTATAAATCATGTTTGTAAATCAGCTCAAATGCTGAGCAACGCCACGCTTTATTTACTCATACATATTTATGAGCAAATTTTCCAGATAGCGTTCGTATGTATGTATGTATGTATATGTGTGATTTATGTATGTATGTTTTTTGTGGCTCTCTACGCATGCGAAATACGCTAATTGTGGCAGCACGCTGAGAATAAGAAATACAAAAAAATAAACAATCAGCATTTTAAGGCAATAAAATAAAATAGTTTTGTTGTTTTTTGGTAGTTTGGTCGGTTTTTATTTATTTCTTTTGTTTATTGCGGGTATTCAAGGGTAACTTTTTATTTTGACACTATCGTATTATTTTAACATAATTCTGGTCACTTCTTTAACAATTTATTTAACAAACATTAATTTCATTATCTAATAACACTTTTTTTAATCACAGTTAAGCCCCGAAAAAGTATGCTATGTTTTTGGCCAACCCAAGAACCTCATGTTTACCTCATGAAATCGTTTGCTGTTTTTTTTTTGTTTAAGAACCAGAGCAGTTTTTTAACTGCGCATTTTGTAAAAACAAAACAAGTTACAATAAAATATTCAATAAAGAGGGTTCAGGAAAATAAAAAGAAGGAGAATATATGTATGTATGTAGGCCCAAGAGGGAAAGAGAAAGAGAAGACGCAACGCAACGCAAAATCAAAAACAAAACGATCATTTTGCGTCTGTTGACAAAGCGAGGCTAAGTGGGAGAGCGAGCGGGACAGCGATAGCGGCAGAGAGCAAAAGAGAGCAGCTGAGCGCAAGAGTGAGCGACGTCGTCATTTGTTTGACATTTATCAAGAGCAATAACAATAACAACAACAAAAGAATACAAACAAAAATGAAAACGTAACAAAATGAAACGTAGGAAAAAACTAATAGGAAACATGCTAGGAAAATAAACAAAAATAAAAGAGATTAATCAACGGGTGAAATATGTATGTAGGTGTTGTCGATGTACAAAGATTCGAATTCTATGCAATTTTCTGCCTATATTTACGCAAAAAAAAAGATAGAGGCAGAGACGGAGGTGCAAAAGAGAGCGTCTTTATAAATTAAACATGCCCAAACGTTAAATGAGTCGCACGGCTCTCGTCCCCCCCAATTCTTCTCTGTCTCTCTCTGTGTTTCTCTACCACCTCTTGCTCGTCCTCCACCTCTGTCCTATCTGCTTCTGCCTTTTGCGACGACCTCACCTAGACAATACGGCAAAAGCAAAGATAAGAGCAAGAAGCAGAACGCACAAACGAAGCACCGTGGGACGAACATGAAAATGCAAATTGAATTGAGAAAAAACAATCACAGAAGTATGTATGTACATATGTTAAGAAAAAGAAATATGCACGAATAATCGATTTATATGTACATATGTACATACATATGAAGCTATCTTAATCTCTCCTATGCATTACATTCAGTTTCTCCAGAGACTCGATAGCGCTGCAGATTCAAATACACACAATTGAATAGCTCAGATAAGCATCTTGTCCCACTGTGTACTGTGGAAGCTATCTCGTTGGCGTCCCATCAACAACTTTTTCGGGCTATACCCTCCCCATACCCGTCCCCCTCTCTGCCCCACTGGCTGCTAAAAATGTGTGTTTGTTAATGCCTTCAGATTTTCGCTTTTCTGTATCTTTCTTATTTCCCTCTCAGCTGTGCTGTTTTTGATGATCGTTTCGTTCTCTATTCATTGAAATTTAATACAGCAGCCGGCACACGATCAATATTGAGGCGAACCAATGGAAAATGTATCGAAAATGCAATCAGTTTGAATCTACATACATATTGTACATAATTAAGCGTTAAAAGGTTACAAAACAAACAAAATAAATTACAGAATTTAAAAAAATATGTGTGATAATGTGCGTGTGTGTCTTAATTGCCAGCTGTGGCTGCATTCGGCATTTGCATATTTTCGTAGCGATCCGATCCGATCCGGATGATGATGATGGCCGAGGGGGCATGGGGAATGAAATGGGCATGGGATGCGAATGGGAATGGGAATGGAAAGGGGAAGGGGAAAGGGAAGTAAGTGGGAGGAGGAGGTGGTGCTTGGTAGTGTTGTGGTCTAAGGGTACATGGCAACAGAAAATTTGTCGGGCTTGTTTGCTTTATTGCTCCACTTTTGCTTGTGACTGTGTTTAGTGCCCTGGCCGCTGTCGCTGCTATTTGATTTTCACATTTTTCTTTATTTTGGTATCACATGATTGTACAAACACACACACACACACACGAGCACAGCCACAGATACCTGCGGTGTGTGCGTGTGTAGTGTGCTCGGAGGAAAATGCCTTTTCGAAACGATCTCTTTGTTTTATTTTATTCTTACTCCTCAGTTTTTGGGTCTCTTGAGTGACTGATGTTGATCTCCACATTTGTCGCTGTCGTCGACATAATGACGTCAAAGTTTACCTTCGTTCTTTTGTTATCTGCACATTAATTTGGTATCCCAGATTCCCAGTGGAAAGAATAATCCCGAGCATCAATACTCTTTTGTTAACACATACATAAGTTAGATATTAGATTAATCTAAATCAAATATATTTCCTGGTTCTTATGGGGATATACCGCCGTGCAGTGTTTTTCTAACAACTCGTGCTGGCCGTTTACAGCTGTATAGCACTTACCAACCAAACTCAACCAAATTTATGGTGATATTATAATGAGATCGCTTAAATCCCTGCGTCTAATATTAATTCTCATTCTTATTTAAGTTTTAAGTAGTTAAATTTGGTTCGTGTCACACAGACTTAATTTTTTATCACGTGTTATTGTTTAGTCCACGACCGTCGCTTGGTTCGGTCACACTGACGGTGCTCTTTTATCACCTCCTCCCTCTTTTTCACCTACCTATGCCCTGCTTAAGCTTTCATTGTGCTCTCACAGCTCCCTTTTTTGTTATCGGCGCTTCTCTTCGGACTTTGGCGTTGTTATGCTTTTTTGCACCTGCTTAACTGTTTTTGTTTTTCGCCGTTTTGAGCGTGGTTTTGCTTGCTGCAGGCAGGGGGTTGGGTGGGGGTCTGGAATCAGGTGTTGGCGAGGGGGCGGTGTAGAGAGAGAGAGCAGTAGTGGGGACCCCCCTTTTGGCGTTGCCATGGTTCTAACTGGTTTTTCGAAATTCCTTCGCACTGCAATTTCACTTGCTCATTGGTATTTGGTATTTGTACTTGTATTCGTAATTGTATTTGGCCCCCAGAGCGAGTTCTTTAACTATTTATGTGAGAGCGACATATGTATACATACATATGTACATATGTATGTGGATCATGAAACAACAGCTACTACAGTTTAACTTCATTAGCCAGTAACCAGTAACAAGCCACGGCCACCTTTTAGCGAAATAGCGTTTCATTTATATTTGTCAACTTCAAAAATAATTGTTAAAAAAATTTAAAGTCGTTAAATGTAATTAAAATAGTTTATTTTGTATACGGTTCCATGCAAGAGGTTCCACTGTTTGACAGCGATAACCGCATGGCAAAACGTCAGAGAGAACGTGATAAAGGGAGGGGGGTGGTAAGGCGAAGAGAGCGTTGACAGCACAGTGGCGTCGCGTCGAAAAGTTGTGTGTAAACAACTGAGGCCGTCGTCGACGCTCTTGCTCGCTCCCCAACTCGCTCTCTCTCTCCCTGCCACTCTTCGTTGAGAGAGCGACCGCCTGCAGTTTGTTTATACGCCGTTTGTCCCACATAATTTTTGTTTGTTAGTTTTTCTGCTGCTTCCACACGAGCTTCGGCAATGCGTAAGTGTGTGTAAGTGTTCTATTTCCCAACACACACATAGTTGCGTCTATACCACACGTTTTTCGTTCATTAAAAAGCCGCTCTCACTCCATCTCACTCTCTCTCTCTCTCTACCTCTCTGTTGCTTATTTTTGGCCAAAGCCACGTTGTTGGAAAAATCGGTTTGTTGGAGCGAAAAACCGGCCGGAAAAGCGAAACAAACAATTCCTATTGGAGATTTTCCAGTAATTACGTGAGCGCTCTCGCTGTCTCTCTCTCTCTCGGTCTACTTGTCAGCGTGTGTGTGTCATAAAATAAAATTCGTATAATTGAGTGACAAAAACGATAAGAACTGCTTCCATTTTTTTGACTTATTCTTTGTGACTTTCTTTTCGCTGCGCTTTACTAGCTCTTCGTTGATTTTCATTACTCTGTTTGCCTGCCCTCTCTCTCTCTCTCTCTCTCTCTGTCTCTCTTTCTGTCTAATTAACACGTTCGCATTACAATTTAGTTTCATTAATAGACCAACAAAAAAATAAATGAAAGAGTAACCAAATCTAGAGCGCTACCAATACCACGGCAAATACAAATATGCACGCACGCAGCGTAAAAACAATAACGGCAGATCACGCTAGCGCTCCCGCTCTCTAAATGCCGATACATTGTAGCGTGCTTGTGTTTTGTTATTTGCGCGCGGTGTTGTGGTACCAACAAAAACAATAATAATAATAACAAAAACAACGAAGAGGTTACGTGTGTATTAGTGTGATTGACTTTTTCTCCGCTGCGTGTGACACATGTTCACCCACACAGACGCACTGGCGATACAGTGGATTGTGTGTAGCATTTATGTAAATGTGATGAATACCTTTTGCCGATAATAAACGCTACCGCACAGTGGATGAAAATGTAAACACTCCCCCCTTCTGGTTATCTAACCAAGTTGGATAATTCCCTCGTGTGGTCTAAATTTCCCAACTGCCAAGAATATACGTATGTATATTTGAACTACATATGTACATATGTATGTATATATGTATGCGGGAATTAATTCTGTTTTAACTAAATTTAAATTAATATATAATACAATCGATACAACTTCTTATCGCTCTTCCTATAATTTAATGTTCATCAACACTCTTTGGGTATTCCCTATTGAAGTATTCACTAAAAATAATGTTTGTAAAAATCAGCTGGAAAGGAAGAAACATTTGGAGATGAATTTGAATATAAGGAAACGTCCATATTATGTTAAATTTGACAGACTGATCAAACAAAACTCATAAAAATAATTAAAAACTCAAGCAATTTGCATTAGGGTTTCGCAAGTAATTTATTTTTTACCACTTTGTACCACTGTGCCGAAAGAACAACAACGCAACGAGGCGACTAACTGTAAGCGCTAGTTGCTTCGTCATCTGCTTCTTCCTCTTCTACTACATCTACGTTTTGGCAAAAACAAAAACCATGTGTTTGCCACGCGCTTACGTTACTCTCTCCCGAGCTCTCTCCGGAGAGAAAGAGTGCGATAGTGGGAGAGCGCGGCAGAGCTGCCATGTGTTTTTTCTTGCCGTGCGTGTGCGTTTGTGTGCGTCGAAAACAAATCAAAATCCAATTCAATTAGTTGATGAAGCCAATTTTATTTTTTTTTGTATTTATTTTGTTTCTTTTTGTTAACTGGCAACTGGCAACTGGCAATGAATAAACTCCAAAATATGTAGTTGTAAAACGAGTAAAAAATGATCACCGATCTACAACTGTCTTTGCATTGCTTTTGTTTGTTTCGTTGCGGCGACTGCGACGCCGCCTCCGCTGACAGCGCTGCCTTCGCCGTGCCGCCGACTGCGCTGCCCGTCTCGTTGGCATTCTCGCATTCCCGCATTTCATTTTGCATTGTGCCTTTCAGCGCAGCGCAAGGCGAAAAATCATTGAAAAGTCTCCTTTAAGTTTATATTAAGCAGTTACCAAGGAAAAAACAAATCAAATAATAATAATAAAACAATCAAAATCGTCTTACTCCACGAGTAAACAAAAACTGTACAAAAAAGCAAAGAAAAGCCGCCAATTGATGCCCCAAAATTGAGTACGTATGCCTAGCATATTAATACAACCATTATTTTTTTTCAAAGTGTGCGATTAGTGTCATAATTAAAGGAATAAGGAAAAGAAATCGAACAAAACCCCCCATATAAATACCTCGTTTAAAACAAAAGCCGAAAAGCGCAAAATTAGCGAAAAAAAAAAGTTTGCAAGTGCCGCCCACAACGCCGCACGAAGAGAGAATAACGGAAAAATGTGAGCGGGCGGGAGTGTTGAGGAGAAAGAAAGAGAGATAGAGAGCAGTAGCAGGAGAAACACCAACAACACACACATAAGTGAGTGCAAAGCAAAATAAATAACCGGAGGGAAAGCAGCAACAAGAAAAAACACAAACAAACACGGCGAAAAACAAATCACCAAAAAGAAAACCGAAAAAAGCTACGCAAAAACAACGTGGTATTAAAAAAGAAACAGAGAAAAAAATATACGTATATAAAACAGTTTCGCTTGAAATCGAAGAAATATTTTTAGTGCTGCGGCGTATCAGTGTGTTTGTGTACAAATTTGTCACCAAATGTGCGTGAGCGAGTGTGTGTGAGTGCGGGTCCCCCGCCTTGTGGTTATTGTTTTTGCTTCTGTTGCTTCTGTTATTTTCACTTATACGCCCCCCGCTTTGCCCTGAAAAATGTTAATGAAAAACGGGAAAATTTGGGAAAGGCGGCGAAAAGTAAAAGCGAGACCGAAATTTATCAATGATCCCTAGATAAAGGAAAGGGATAGGGGCGGTTGGAAAATGCAACCTAAAAAATAAAATGAAGGAGAGACACACCCGCATGAAACAAAACACAAACATATATTCATTTGTATTAACGGGGAACAAGGAAGTCATTATAATCATCCTTAAAAATCCACTTAAAAACAGAGTTAGTACTCATATTTAATAGTAACTAAAACAATCTCTAAAAAACTGTTAAATAATATGATTCTCAGATCGATTAATAGATTGATTTTTTCTATTTATATTCATGGTAGATGTTATGATAGCTTTTTTCTATTATATTCACTTGTGCCGAATATTATTTTTCACAAAGTTAGGCATTAGAAGACCTCGGGCGACCCGCACGTAATCAATCATTTGGAAATTGAAAGCGCCGCCACCTGTTGGCTTTTTATAAAAGCTCACACGTATCAATCAAAATCTGGGTTATTTTCCCTCCCAAACGATTCTAATGCAAATCCCCCAAAATGCCGAATGTTTTGACACCCTTTTTTCTTTACTACATTATGTTGCCCCCTTACATTCTCATAGAAAAAATTAACGTTTGGGCTTTACAGTTTGGCCACCTTAACGTGAACTTTGTTGTGTATTTGTCATAAGTTTCCCCCCACAAAGTTATTGAAATTATTAATATTACCTCTTTAACATTAATGACTATATGCTCCTTTCAAAGAACACTTTCCACGTCATAAATTGGTACAATCAGTGTGTATTACACATCAATTTAAGGGCTACAGTTCAACCTCTTAAAGTCTAACTTGATTTACTGTGAAAGGAATATATATCTTTGTAAAACTGATAATTAAAACAGGTTCTGACACTGCCTCAGGGTATTTATATAATAAATATATTTATATACGATAAACATCTATTATATAGAATATATACAACACAAAGTATATTTACATATGTATGTATATACATTTTAAGAAATTCTTATAATAAATCCTTATCAGAAAAGAGCATTCATTTAGGATCTATTGATGCTTCACTGTAGTCCACTTGGGTTTGTTGTCGCTTTTTCTCAGTTTCGCGTTGGCCTGTTACCCTTACATACACACACACGCACACACACACATGCAGTGAAAGGAGGAGAGGTGGAGGAGAGTGCGTTGCCGCCGCTGCGTCAGCAAGAAAATACATTGGATTTTGAGCAGAGAGAGAGGTAGCGGCAGCGCAGCGCCTGTTCTGGCAGCGAAACGAGGCGCAGAATATTGACAGCGCTTTGTCGTTGATGTAATACCCTGTAATGTGACATTGTCCCGGCTATACTCGGCAGGATCCTTAAGAAAAAATGCTATTCGAGTATTTTTTTAAATTGATTTCCAAGACTCTTACCACTTTTCGAGCTGTCAATGATATTTTTTTTTTACTCTATAGATTCCTACAGGGTATCTCATAGTTGAAACACTTCCAGTTGCTTCTCACTTGTTTTATTTTGGCGTCGTTTTTGTTATTTCTCCTGCATAATTCATGTGTAAGTTGGCGATCGTGTGATTTGTTTTTTTCTCTCCCCGCTAAATAATGCTCTCTGCTCTGCTCTCTTTTACCATTTTATATAGCCTTCTCTATCCCCCCCCATCTGCCATCTCTCTCGCTCTCTTTCTCTATCTGACCGAGACGCTAATTTGTTGTTGTTAGTGGTGCTATATGGCGTACACACACGTCATATATAGCGTCGTGTCTTGATAAAGCGACCTCGCTATTGCCTGCCTGGCTTACTTTTTTTATTGTATTTTTTTTTTTGTGTGTATTCCTCCATAGGTAACAGTCTTGCATGGTTCTTAACTCTGGGTTGTATCATCGAAAGATCGAAAGAGATTTCGTATCACGTGAGATCTTAACACTAGAGTTCCTAGCATGTATTTTAGTATAGGGATTGCTCTCCATAGTTAACTTTTTAAAGAGAAACCCCTGATTCTGGAGATTCTAGTTTTAGAGATTCATCTCTGAAGATCCTAACTCTAGAGATCCCAACTCTAGAAAGCCTAACTCTTAATATCCTAATTCTAGAGTTTCCTACTTTGCATTTTATATTATCCACTGTCTTTTATAATTCAAATTAAATAGAATGATATCTATAGAGATTCGGGATCTTAACTCTGAATAGCCAACTCTAAAGATCCCAACTTGAGGTTTAATGCCCATTAACATTATGCAATTATCGGAGAGCTTTATGCAATGTGCGTTGAAGTCAATCGAATGAATTGTTGAAACTTGAAAAGCTTCTCGATGCGTATGCGTGTGTATGGTTTATTGTTTGTTCTTCTTAATTTTTTTGTTGTACCATTTTTCATTTTTTTTTTCTTTCGGTTGCGTGTGTGCGTGTGGTGGCAATTTCCGACTTAAAAACCAATTGGAAATTGAAATTCCTTGACGCTGGGTTGGATTAAAAACTAATTGAATATCGGCCGCAACATTTCCGACGTCTTGGGTGCCATAGTTGGGTAGTTGGTAGCCTGATGAATACGTGTGGGTGGTGTCGTCGCACAACACAAAAATTTCAGACGGAAACTCGTGCTGCCAAACTTGCCGCCGGTGCTCTTTTACCTTTTATTTTGTCAGCCTTGGGCTTTTTCATTTACTCAATACCCCATACCCCCATTAGTTCAACAACAGCCAACAGTTTAACCCAAAATTGGGGAATTAAGTGGAAAGCTGATATAATTAGAACACCAATAGGGATTTGAAGTAAATAGTTGTTTTATTATTTCCTACAGATGATATCCACACAATTTAATAATATTCCTAATAAGTCATTGATGCAATCATCATAATGTCTGCTTTGGGAATATATTAACGTTGACCTACAGCTGAGATCAAGAATTCAGTACAAGATTTTGTATGGAAATGGCAATTAACACTACTGTAGATGTTGAAGTAATCATTTATTTCTTGTTATAAGCAAGTAGAAGAAACTAAAGACGCAAACTCTGCACTTTATTAGTGCCTTAAGATCTGAACTAGTTTGTATTCATTTATATTGTCCCAAGATGCTATTCAGCTGAGCACAACTGTGTGGCGTGTGTGTGTGTTGTGCTTTTTTTCCTGAAAGTCAGAAAGCAGAACCTCAGCATAGAAGACGAACTGTGAGAGGCTGAGGCGTTGCTGTTTGTTGATTACATAAAAAATGAAAATAATTATGTACACTGACTGTATGGCACATTGTTGAACTAACCGCACACACTCACACGCACGACAACGTTGTGTTTTTAGCGCGATAAGATATAGCCAGCTATATACTCGCACCACACCACCACAGCAAGCTGTACAACAACTTAAAACGGCAGCAATAGTGCGCAAAATGCAAACACAACACAACACAAAATGAAAATAAAATAAATATAAAGAAAAACACTTAAAAGTAGCAACAGGAGAGTACGTACGACAAGTTTGTTGCCATCCTATTTCGTTATACAACAGCCAAGGCGGATAAAATAGAGCAACGCATTTGCATTTGCATCTGCATCGAACGGAATTCGAATTACATTTCGATTAAATTGTACAAAATTAAACCTAAATTCGGATCACATTTATAGAACCAAAATACAAACTATTATAGCTGATATAAGATCGGGTTTCAATAACAATTAGGTTTCGCTGGACAGGTGAGAAGAAAGCATTTACTTAACGAAATGACACACGCGCATAATTAATATGAAATGATTCGAAAATGTTGTGATAAAGCAAGGCAATGTTGTTCCTAAAATAAGCATCATCATTTGTGCTTGATGATTTCAAATTGTTTCGGGATGAATAATAACAGATAATAGTATGTGTAGTAGGTTATGGATCTCAGTTCTCTCCCGAGAGAGCATCATAATTCCTCATTGTTCGCCCGGTACAACTGTTCTCAATTTTGATTTGCCCAGCGGCATGTTTTTTCATCTGTTAGCACCATCTTCCAATGCACTATGCAAATTATTAAATGGAAAAAATTTAAAACCTTTAATCGCTGGCCAACGTCTCGAATACGTAACGCCTGATGCCGTCGCATCGCACCAACTACTCCTATTTTTCATCAATTAACAATTCATCTATTTAACTAAATGTTTAACGAAAAAATAACGTGGCTCAGTTCTCGTCGTATTTGCATTATTTATTTATTTATTTATTGTGGCTTTGTTGCCTTTTTTTTACTGCCAAGTTGTTGCAGGTCTCTCTGTCGTTCCGAATGTGCTAATTGGTGGAAAACGTTTCTAGCTCGAGTGTGTGTGTCTGTGTGTGTATGCTTGAAGGGCAGACCACTGTGCAGGCCCACTGTACGAGGTGGTGTGTGCCAAACAAACAAAATGAGGAGCCGATCGAACATAGTGTTTGTTGAAAGTTTCATTGCATTGCTAACCATCTGCCAGCACGCACATAAAGCCTACAGTGGGCACTCGGAAATACCTAAGCATAACTAGAGCTATTGCAAAGAGAGCACCTTAAAATTCCCAAGTACGAATTCGGTATAGCTGAAGGCGGATAATTACTGCAAAGTAAAAGTCATTGAGTGTTGATTTATGTGGATTAAATCAGCTGACTCTGATAATAATTAGATATTATTAATATACAAGTATATAGCTTTATTTGAGAGCTCTCCCTACTCCGATGAGTTGTCAGATTCACTGATATATTCCCAGCTTGGGTTCTCTTCGGCTTTGTGGGGTGTACAGCTGTGTGCAACTCTGATTGGCATTCCTTGTTGTTTATTTCTCATCTGCAGCTGCCTCACCATCACCATCACAGAGTCCCCCCCTTCCTCGCACTTGTGCTCCCTTATTTAGCCATATCACGTATACGCCACCGATGCAGATCGCTCTCGTTGTTATCAATTCTTTTTAGAGCGTGCTCTCAGTCCACACAAAAGGGTAAAGAACTCAGCAGCTCGGTCAACACTCATTATTCATTATTATTTTTCCTCTATGCTTTTATTATAACTATTTATTTCTCTTGTTTATTGTTCTTTTTTTGTTTTTTGTGGCTTTGTGTGATGGGGGGAAATGTGCGCTTTGGCTATATTTAGTTGTATTAATTGCGGCTGACCCAATTTGTGGTTCTTGCACACAGGCGTCGCCTTGTGTAATTGCTTAGAGCAAAAAATAACAACGGCGGCGAACAACAGCAGCAGCAATAACAACAGAATATAAAATAAACTCTAGAGATATAGATACCATAGCATAGCAGCATATATAGCCAGCTAGTGAATGCAGATGTACGTACAGAGGACGACGGAAAGCCAAGAAGAAACACATGATGGGTTTATTTTGGTTGAACGCCGTCCGTCCACGACGACGACGGCGACGAAATCAATTGAAATTGAAATTTTCAGGCGAAAGAAAGAAATCAAATATAAACCGAAATAAAACCAAAACTGTCAGTTGGAAAGGTAGCAGCATAGCGTTGTCCTCGGACGAAGAAGGGGGTTTTTTCGTTGCCAGTTTGCCTGGCAACAGCGTTTTTTTTTTCGTCGTCGTCGTCGTCGTCGCATCACATCGCATCGCAGCAACTTAAATGCCACAGCAACAGAGAAACAGCAAACAAATGTACAGAAGCAACATGCCTGCATAAATACATAAATACATACGTACATAGCACTTATGTATGGGTATGTGATTGGGATTCATACGTACAACTGTTCTCGAAATAATAGAAACTCTTTATAAGAGGGGGCCTAATAATATATTATGAATATACAGAGTATATCTCGTCTCAATCCATTGTTTTTATTGTCCTGCTTATACATTGCAGGCAAAGCGTGAAAGAAACCTCCTGCGAAAGAACTCTCTCGTTCGCTACTGAGGATAAGCTCTCATAAGTAGCGAACGAGAGAGAGTTTTTATTGTTGTTATTGCTCTGCTTTTATGTACATTGCAGGCAAAGCATGGAAGAGACTTCCTGCGAAAGTGTTTTACTTAACTTAATGCTACATTTACAAAATAAATATGTGCGGTTAATAAAACAATAGAGTAACTATTTATTGAATTAATTAGGACTCCCAAATCAAGTTAGAAAGCCCAAGTATTAGTAAATTAAATTAAGTGCCACTATTTTTGTTACCGCAATTGTGTGCTGATTCGTACATAGTATGTACACATAATGCACATATGTATGTATGTACATACATACATACATACATACATAAAAATACATGCCTTCCATACATACATTTATATTTAGTTCTTTCGTTTGTTGTCTCCCCAACTGCAGTTTCTTTCCCCTTCCCCCGTCGCGTATTCCTTGGATTTCTTTTGATTTTTTTTTTGTTGTTTTTTTTTTACCTTTTTATTTATTTATTTATTTTTCTTTTGGCGTGCCCAAAAAGCCGGCTTCATTTTTTATTTACTCTCTCGCGCTGGCCTTTTTGCTCTCGGCTCTCTTTGCGTTTTCTCTTCTTCGCCACTCGGCGTTTTCATTTTCATCATTATCATCACCGATTTCGTTGTTGTGCGTGCGCCCGTGGAATGGGGAAAAAGTTGTATAAATTTATTTTTATTTTCAACAAATATAGGATTGGATATAGGTACATAAGCGGCAGCGACAATGCCGTCGTTGTTTAATTTTCCGCTGCTTTTGCTAAAATTAAATATGGTTAAGCAGCAGCACCAGCGGCAACGGCACCACTAAAAAGCTACGAAAAAAAAACAACATACCAAAAATAAAAACAACAACTAAAGTAAAGCCTCACGAACACTGAAAGCTTACATACATATTAAAAAAATAATTGAGATTGTATTGTGGATTGCTTCATCAACTAATTGTAAAATCTGTTCCTTGGCAGTGTGAACATATTGAACAAAAATAAATAAAGCAAGGTCACACTTTTTTTTATATTTATTTATTACTCTTATTATTTATTACTTATTATTACACAAACATAAAAAATGGCAGAGTATCAATATATATTAATGGTTTAATTATTTAAATTTGTTTTTTTTTAATTTAAATTCTGTTGCACCTTGAGAATTGGTCAGCTATAGGGAGTGTACACTGTACAACAAAATGCCTGGCTGCAGTCTATGTTGTTGTTGTTGTTGCTGCTGCTGCCTTGATTGTTTTTGGATTATTTGCGCACACCTTCTTAGTGTGTGTGTTAGTTGAGTTTGTATTTTGGCTTCTTGTGTATTTCCTGCTCTTACGCTCGCCTCTTTGGCTCTCTTCCTATTGCCACCCTTCTTCCTCCCCCCGCCCCCTCCCGCAATTTGGTTTTTAGTCGCACGTGTCGCTATATTATTAGTATATTTCGCTGTTTGCAGTTGCCTCGATTGTGTCTTTGTTTTTTGCTATCGCTTTTTAATTAATTTAATTATGCATTTAATGAAAAGTAAATTGGGTCTTTTGTTCATATGCCAGGGAAGAAAATGAGTATTATTATTGTTTTTGTTTTTGTTTATTTTTTGTAAGAGAAAACCACGTTATTTTGTTTATTTGCCACCTTGACTGTTTTCTTGTCTGTGATTGAGCAAGAGCAATCCCATTAAATAGCTCTACAGTGGAAACTTTATACCTAACTCATTTTTAAACAAATACTATGGCATCTTTGATGTGCCATTTTGTTTATTTATAAACATTTAGCGGATTTGTAACGAAAATACAGATAGTACTTGTGAGTCACTTGACGCTTAAGGGAGAAACAGAGAGAGAGAGAGAGCTTGCAAGCGAGCCAAAGAGAGGTTTTAAAGAGACAGCTGTTAAGAGGGCAAGAGAGCGAGAGCGAGAGCTTAAGCCTAGCCCAAACAGCTGTTTGTTGTGCCATATTTGTGTTTTTGTTTTTTTTTTATTAGCCCTGCTGTGATCCTTTTCGAAAAGTTGTTTATGTTGTGAGCAAAGAGAGAGAGTGCCAGAGCGAAGGGTATAGTGTGGGCACCAAAGAGAGTGAGCTGGCCTGGCCTCCATGGGCACAAATTTTAGCGTTTGTTTTTGTTGTCGTACTATAGTA
>JAEIIG010033139.1:0-13705 GCA_018904695.1 Drosophila parvula | reverse complement strand
CCCATTCGCATTTTGTAAGTATTTTTTTGTTGTTAGCTCACTTTTCAATAAATGGCAATGTCATGCGCGAACGCATAACACTCGAATATACATACTGTACACGCTTGATAGAGTAAGCATACGCTAAACATATATCGTATTCAAATTAAATAATAATAAAATAATTTGTTTGGGAAATCACAACTGTTGTGTCACGACACAGTGTGGACGTGCCTGCATTTGTTGAATGGTCACACTGCAGGCAATCAGCTGTCCTCCAAAAATTACGTAAACACTTGAAGAAAAATCTCCGAAATGTGTGTTGCTCATAAGAACGTTCACTGTATGCCAGTGTATACACTTTTATATGCATATACTCACAAGCTTGTTTACGACGCTTTGACTTTGCTTCTTTGGCTTTTTATTTATTTTTACTTTATTTGATTTGTTTTGTTTCTCCATACTCGCTTTGCCGGCTCTCTCTTTGGCGCTCGCGGCTCTGGCACACAATGAAAGCTTTGTCTGAGTTTGGTCAGAGAGCGGTTGTGTACGGTTTACAGTGTACGATGTACATATGTATGTGCGACGCGAGCGAGCGAGTTGAGGGTGTATGTATGTGTGTGTGTCGGTTTTTCAATTGCGTTTGCCGCCGCTTCGCTTCATTCGTTTGTCTGCTCGCGAGCTTTACGGTTCAAGATTAACAAAAAGTCGAATTTCCATTCCGAAATCCTGATTGAATCTGGATGAAATATTTAGCCAAGAAACAAACAAACTTTTCGAAATCAATTTTCAAATATATTTGACCTCTCGAATATTCATATTTTTTTTGAGTGCGAATAAGAATACCAGCAACAGCAACAACAACAACAACGCCGAGAACGCCTTGTATGGAGGTATGTGTGAGAGCTCAGGAGATGCAAAAAAATAAATAAATAAAAAAAAAAAACGAAATTTAGGCTAAACAAATCGAAAAATAGACAATTAAAAGCGGTACATAAAAATAACAGTGTAAGTGTGTGTGTGTGTCGTGTGAGTGTATGTGTGTGTGTGTAAAACAACAATAACAATAAGAAATTGAAAGATACAAGAGAAGGAGAAACAAAGAAAGAGAAAGAGCGAGTCACAGGCAGATTACAATTTGAATTTTAAATTGGTTTTTTGTTCAATGAAAATACACTTAGTCTTGGCAATTTAATTTTTTCTCATTTTTGTTTGTATTTTTCTTTTTCTCCCCCCCACCCGTTTTTTGTTTTTTTTTTTTTGTTTTTTTGCGTAATGTCTCGACATTCTCCGATTTCATAATCACGCCTAAAACACAGCCACTAAAATGCCAGGCGGCGTCAGCGGTGGCGGTGGCGGCGGTGTGTATAAAAATAACAACAACTTACAAAGAAAAAGCAAAAGAAAGAAGAAACAAAAAAAAAAGCCAAAGAAAACCACGTTGAAATTTCGGCCAGCGACGACGTCAGCGCATCGTCTCTCTTTGGCACTCTCTTTTGGCGGTTGGTTCTCTTTAGCAAAGCAGTTCTAACTGCTTTTCTGGTACAGTGAGAGCTCATTACACAGCGCCAGCAAATTGCATCAACTTAAAGTAGCTCTGCTTAAAAATCTTTACTGTACTGCTAACCCTCCTCTGGCTGTGATCATAAAATATTTAATCATGAATAATTATGGTTTAAAGCTTGCTTTTGTAAGGAAAATGGCAGGCAAAAAAAAAAAAGAAACAAAGTTAAAAAGAGGTGACTCTTTTCTCCTGCTTCACATCACCTGCCCGCCCTCTTCCTTCTCATTCTCCTGTCACTCGGACGCTTTCTCGCGCGCACACACGTGCAATGACATTTGTTTTTGTTTCTTTTAAGAGTGGCGAAAAAGCTGGCTATAAAAAAGCAATAAATACAACAACCATAATCGAGACAACAACAATAACAACAACGGTGATCGGCAATTATAAACGCCAAAAGCGTTTTTCTAGCGGCCTTGTTGCGTTTTTCAGTGTATACAAAAGGGGGAGGGGTGTTGCGGGGAGAAAACAACAATAAAAGTACAAACACAACTGAACCATATAAATAAACTCGAACCCGTACCCATCATAGATTTTATTTGTATTTTATTTATATTTGTTTTTGAATAGTTTTTGGTTAGGGAAAAAATTATTTATTACGTTTTTATATTTTTCTCTTCTCTGAATATTTAATTTAAATATTATTTATTTTAGACTTTGATTCGGTAGATAGAATTTATTTTATGATATTATTATAAGGTGCCGTATATTTATTTTTAACATTTTTGACTCATAACACATACGCCCTGTTGGCAATGGTTTTTTTTTTTTACTTGAACTTCCCTCGAGCCGCTTCTATTCGATGATTTCTTGTGACCCAAGCGTATACGTAATGTGCAAGCAAGGCGACTGCCGAGCAAGAGAGAGGCCCACACAGAAAGAGAGTGAGAGAGAACTCACACGCACGCACACGCTCATGCACATGAGCACCCATTGATACTCACACAAGTCCATGCGGCACACAGACATGGCGGCCACAACGTCAGGGGGCATTACGTATACGCCGCGTGGTTGTCGCCATCGCATTTCTTCCACTTCTTCCTCTTCTTTTCGGGCTTCTGCCGTTGTGTTCTTTTTGTTGTTATTGTCGAACGAGGAAATTCGGATGTATTTATGTACGAACCATTGCTTTATTATATTTATACCCAAAAAAAAAACAGGGCTACATTTTATGTTTTATTACCAAAATTAAATAATTGAAAAGAAAGAAATAAAAGAGTTTTTTACATTAAAAATATGTCAACCTTTGTTCCAAATTAATTGAATGAATTTCTGAAATATTTGTTTATATTTCACCAAAACACAAAAAGCAAAGAGAGAACAAGAAGAGAGGAAGGGCCAGGGCGAGAAAATGAGAGGTAGAACGGTCTATTGCCGCCATAAGTTTTGTTGCTGTTCTCTCAAAAAATGCTTGCTTGTCGTTGCTATTTTCCTGTAGCCTTTTCTCCTTATTTTCATTTTATTTTTCTCTTTGTTGCTTGTTTCTGTTATCTTGTTGATGGCCGGAAGTATGCGAAAGCTTTCGCGCACTGCCTGCCGCCGTCTGTGGCTCTCCTTCTACAGAAGACTCGTCTCCTCTCCCTCCTCCTCCTCTCTCACTGCCTTTGTTGTTACGTGAAATACGTTGAAAGCTGTTGCAATATTTTCTTTATATTTATTTGTCTGTCTCTATTGTTTATTGTAAATGTTGTATTTTGTGGACAAGCAAAGCACAAACAAAGCGTTGTAATTAAAGCAATTACATTTTTAATCAGCCATCGATTGTGCACTGTTGAGAGTATGGGGCGAGAGAGGATGTCGCCGGCATTTCGCTCTTTTGCTCCATATATTTATTTATTTATTTATTGTTAACATTCCCCATTTCCTCTCCGAGTCTCACGCTTCTGTGTTTTATATTTATTGAAAGAGGAAACAACTCATTTAACATTTTTTCCATAGATTTTCATCGTTTTCCCGCCCCTTCTTTTCAATTGGCCGAACATTTTCACAACAACAACAACAATGAAAGCATGCTGGCTGTCAATTATTATTATTACATATTACTGTTATTGTTGTTGCTTATGCTAAACTGGACAGAGGAAGAGCCATTTGTTGATATAGTATATATGTATGTAGTATTATTGAACCAGTCGCACGCTGCCTTTATTTTTCCCCATTAAAAGGTAGTAGTAGTAGTAGTAGTAATAGTAGTAATAGTAGTAGTAGTAGTAGCAGCAAGGGGTATTCAGTGGCATGTTGTTGTTATGAGCAAAAAAAAAAAACTGGGCCACGAAAATTATGCGGATAAAAGGGTTGTATTGGTATTATTTGTTTACGATTCCATTAACCCAACGATTGAAACGAAGATAAACGAAGCCTGTAATCGAATCTTCAGCGAATAAATCGATATAACTGATCGATAACAAATTAAAAAGAATACTTAAGAAGTATATAGGGTAATATATGAATTCAACATAGCTTTCTTACATATTATTTATAAAAATATATTTAAAAATGTAAGAGAAAATCGGTTAGCTTTAAAAAAGAAAATATCACACTGGCTTAAGCTATACCTCAAGCAGCTGGGAAAACTTTTTTGGCAAGCAGTTGGCGCACAAGCTTAAGCTGTAGCTCAAGCAGTTTAAGGTGTTATTGGGAAAGCAGTTCAATAGGTTTGAAGGGGTATCAAGCAGTCGTAACGAACGGGAATTTGACTCGGAGTTAACTCCACTTGCTTTTCGGGTGGCTTGTAGAGTGGCTCCCTTTTTATTATTATTATTTCATTCTTTCTTTTTGTTTTGTTTGATGTTTGTGTTGTTTGCTGACACGCTCTTAAGCATCCGTGTGCCGTATTTATCATATATACTATATATATACTATATATGTAGTACGTATCTGGATGATTCACTTCCAGAGAGTGCCATCATCGCCATCCTCTACGCTGTGTAAGTTTTATATGCCGCGGATTTATTAGAGTAGCGTGGCGACTGCCTTTTCTTTTGATTCTTTTCTTTCTTTCTGTTTTTTTTTTTTTTTTGGTGTTGTGTGTGTTTTCTGTTTTAGCAAGCAGTTTTTGCCCAGGTACAGTTATCGCAGCTTTTGTTGTTTTTGCCGGTTAATTGGCTTGGAGAAAGAAGAAGAAAAGGCCGAAATGCAATACTTGCACTCTCTCGCTCTCTGTCGCTCCTGTGGGGTGGGGGGGGGGCTCATTTGACATTTAAGACGGGCGGCGAGCTGCTTCCTCTTCCACTTTCCACTTGGCGCGGAGAAAAGGTCCACAGGTCACAGTCAAAAGCGCGACGTTTCTAGAACGACACTAATCTCAAAGCTAAGTACAGTGCGACCTTGCGAAAGAGAACCAGTTGCCAGTTAAGTCACAAAGAGAGACAAGTCCGAAACTCTAAAATGAAAGCTGTAAAAATGATCATCGTCATACGCTTGCTTAAAATATTTCCAACAAAACTTTGATCCCTTGGTTCATGTCACGTTAGCTTTACTGTCGGACGGCGTCGCTTGCGCGCTCTCTTTAGAAAACAAACACAGCAAAGCCAATAAAAGCACAGATAAACAAGTCAGACCGTAAGAGAGCGAGCGAGCGGGCGGGCGGGCGGACTGGTAGGCATGTGAGAGCATGTGGCATGTATCGGCATTTTTTCGATACAGAGAGAGTGAGAGAGCGTTTCCAGTGTTGCATTGTCCAAATTTGTTTTCGCTGCCATATTTGCTAATTAATTACGCCAAAAGGCAACTTAAAAAAATTCAACTCATACCAACAGCGTCGTCACCCGCCAAATACACCTTCTCATTCCTCTTTCTTATCGCAACCACGTTGTTATGCTTGCTTTCGCTTCAAGCTCTCTCGCGCTCTCTGGCTTTTATTTGCAAATCTGCTCTCTTGCGACGCTGCAAAAAAATATTCGTACGCGTCTCTTGTTATTATTATTTTGTTGTTCTTGTTGTCTGAAATAGCGAAACATAAAAAAAAAACACACACAGAGAGAGAGAGCTAGAGAGCGAATAAAAAGTTGCCAAGACAACGAAGGTAGACGCAAAAAAATAACAAAAACTGCGTCGCAAGCTTTTAATAAGAATAAATAAATTCCAGCCTGTACTATTTGTGTGGCACGTCAGTGTAATGACGTTGACGTTGGCTGCGCCGTCAGCAGCGACGCGACGTTCGTTTTGGAGGTCAGCAGCGGAGCTTTTCACAATTTGACTTTAGTTGCTGTTGTTGTTGTTGTTGCTGCTGTTGTTGATGATTTTGTTGTCTCATTGATATTGGCTTTTGTTGTTGTTCTTGTCGCTCGGGCGTTTAGTTCTCGTCGCGTTTGTTGTGTTTTCATTTCATTTACGTTTTTGTTGTGGCGCGCACTTTTCCCTCTCTCTCTGTCTCTCTCTCTATCGCTCTCTCTCTGTCTTTCCCATCAATTTTTTGCACATGCAAAACAATGGGCAATAATCAGGTAGAAAAGGAAATACAGTAAAGCTTCAAATTATGTAAATTAATTTGTTATTTTCTTAATTTAGATAGGAATTTTGAAAAGGGAAAGATGGGAAATAGAACAGTGTAATATCTTTGGAATTTGATAATTTCAATATAAATAATTGTATGATTTGTTCTTAATTAATTATAATAATTATATATAATTATTTCCATTTGTAATGCTTATATTTTTTTTATTATTCCATAAATTTCAAGTATTTCCTTTAAGGATCAGCAGCTGGCTTACTTTTAAATAAAGTTCCCAAAAATTTAACATGATTTTCCGCCTTGTAGGAAGCTCCACTGCTTCAAGTCAGTAAAAGTAAATTTTGCTTCTTGGAGGCATTTTCTCTATTGTTGACTTTTTGTTAGTTTCAAGTTGTTGTTTTTGCTTGGTCTGCCTCAAATGAAAATCAATAAATAATAATACACTTTGTTGGCTTTGTTTGGCCACCCACAACCCCCCCACCCTCTATATTGTCTTCTCTTTCGCTCATTCGATTCGCGTGCCCCAACGACAAATTAGTTGTTCCCCAGGGCAAAATGAATATTTGAGTTAATTGCCAGCGATGTAATGACTAGTAGATGAGTGATGTAAGTGATGATCATGATTATCGATCGTTGGTTATCGATTATTGGTTAGAAAACTATCAACAAACCACAATGGATCTAATAGAATAATTCAAAGAGTCATGTTTTCTATGATTTTATTATTACATAACAAAAAAAACAGCATTAAGCATTAAGCACATGTTTAATAATCGAGCAATAAGCGATAATTGGTTATCGATTACTTGCTAATCGATCTGTGTGATCTTTGGACCCTCATTTTAGCCTCGTTTTAAAAAACTAAAGTCTATCGTTATTTGTTGAAAAGAAAACACCCCAAATTGGAAAACTATGGCCGAAGTACACCCACACCCACACAATAGTGCTGATAAGATAATCCACTAATCACGAGTAGAGCAACAGAGAGAGGGAGAGGGAGAGAGAGAGAGCAGCGACCAGAAAGAGAAAAAGACAGAGAAAAAGAGGACGTCATAAAAATGCCACCAAAAAGCAAACACGCGTAAATTGAAAGCAACAACAAAAGCTTAAAAGCCAAAAAAAAAAAGAAACAAAAAAAAAGAATGTCTTGCGTAAAATGAGAAGAAATAGCAAAAAGCTTAAAGAGATACAATTAAGAAAGAGATGGAAATAGAACAGGTAATTACCACCCGAAAGTAGGCAATAAAACTGCCCAAGGACATTCAGAAAGCCATAAAAAAAAGAGGACAAAGAACTAGTTAATAATTATGCGATTCTATTTAGTCACAAAACTCAAGGAATGCCAATTCGATGACCGAACAAAGTGCAGCAGTAAACGAAAAAAAGCGATCATTTCATCAGTCAATCATTAGATCACCTCCCCATCATCATCATCATCATCATCGTCATCATTGGGTTTGTCTAAAAATAATAAATGCGAAACCACCAATGTGATTTCTAAGGAATTTCAGTATTAATAATGAGGCAATAATAATATTAGTAAGCTTTAATAATTCATATGGTGTTCAGCAGCATCAAGTGTACAACTCTAAAAATAACTGAACCCTTTATATAGGGTCTTGATCCCGATATTATAATATCAACAGGGGGTTAAATTGTAGTTGTTAGTTGTTATATCATCACTCGTATTTGTTTGCTCAAGATTGCGGATTAGATCACAATAATAACCCAGTTTTCTTTCAAGTTAATATACAGTTTATGACTAATAAAGAGGAATTTTGAAGCCAGACTTAGACAAGAGACAATTTAACTTATATTATATTATATTATATTATATTATATTATTACTATATATATCTCTTAAATACGAAGTATGTAAATACGATTAGCACAGCTTTATAATGTTGTCCCCAATTCCGATTATATTGGTCCAAAAATCAAACAGAATATCGATTAATCGCACGTGCTTATATGATATGTATGACAGGATTAAAGGTATCGACTTGCGCATCTATAATTATGTCAGATTTTCATTTTTTTAATTTGTGATCTCTTTCTTCTCTCTCTTTGTAGCATGTCCACAGATAATCCCACACAGTTGCTGACCACCCGCGATCTGAGTCAGCTGCGTGGCCACCTGCAATCCGGCCCAGCGGTGGCATCCACGGCAGTCACGGCATCCGGAACGGCGGCGGTTGTGGCAGCAGCGGCTGCAGCAGCGGCGGCAGCAGCAGCGACGGCAACGGCAGCGGCAGCGGTCTCTTCAGTGGTCAATGCACCCCATGGATATCGCAGCATTGCACCGCTCGCCACCATTACCTGCGGCACCAGCAGCAGCAGCAGCAACACCACCACCACCACAGTAGTAGGAGCAGGAGCAGGAGGAGGAGCAGGAGCAGGAGGAGGAGTTGTACCACCAGTTATATCCACAAGCAATAGCAACATGCCAGCCAGTGCCTCCAAATACGTATTTCTGCAGCACAATCACAACGGCGGTTTCACGGCCTACGATGGCTCCGCAACGGCGGCCACACCGGCTGCCTCCGCCTCCAATGGTGGACCCTCCCCCTCCTCCGGCAGTGGCGGTGGCAATATAGTGCTCCTTGCCGCCGAGCCCCTGGAGATGGGATCAGCCGATGCCTTGGCCGTGGCTGCAGCAGCAGCGGCAGGCGTGCGAACCACCGACGGCGGGGATGATGGAGAGCTGCGCTCTCTGTCCTGGCTGAACGACAGCAACCTGATCAAGGGCATTGTGACAACCAGTGGCGGTGCCGCTGCCACGGGGGCGCAAGTGAAGCGTGCCACAGCGTTGGCCATCAAGGCAGGAGTGGGAGCAGGAGCGGCAGGAGCCACAGCGTCAGTCAATGGCAATATGTGCATAGTGAGCGATCTGATTGAGGAGCTGCCGAGCAGCCTCACGGATCCCAGCAGCAGTGGCGGCGATCAGGATGCAGGCGTAGGTGCCTCGTTGTACAGCACGACCACGGTGCACAAGGGCCCCAGCGGCACCACCACCGTGGTGGAGTACAAGGCCAGCAAGGCTGGCCAACAGCAGGCCTATCTGCCGACGTCCACGTCCACGCCACGCACCACCACCACGCTCGGCTACATGCCGGTGGTGGTGACAACGACCAGTGCCAGCCAAGCCATACTCTCGCCCGTCAAGCAGCAGCAGCAGCAGCCGCCGCAGTCCCAGATCTATGTGACCAGCAATGGCAGCACGGCGACAACGGGAGGTGGCATCTACAAGGCAACGGCGGCGACGGGAGCGACGGCGGCACTATGCTCACCGACAACCAGCAGCAGCAGCAGCAGCAACACTACCACCCATCACCCGCACAAGAAGTATCTGCGCGAGAAGATGCACGTTCAGATGGATCACAGCAGCCACGTGGCCTCCACGGTGACGGTGGTCAGTTCGCCCGCCTCCTCCAACAACTCCTCGCTCGGCTCCAGCTCCATATCCGGTGGCGGCGGTTCGTTATCCTCGACGGCGGCCGTTAACGGCGGCAATAGTCCGGTGCCCAAGGCCAGCAGCAGTAGCAGTAGCTTCAGCAGTCCCGTCTTCGAGGCCGTCAGCAACTATGCCAACGCCAGCAGCAGCAGTTCCAGTCACAACCAGGAGCCAGCGGCCGTGGTTACCACCACCACGCTGATCAGTGCAGGATCTCTGGCGCCGGGCTACAGCTTTGTGAGCACACCGCATGTCATGTGAGTCTTGGGATCTTTTTCTTTTATTGGGATCTCGTCGTTATTCCCCTCTCTTTCTCTTTCAGATCAACGCCCGCCCATGTGGCCTCGCCGGAGACACCGCCGGGGTCTGCCCTACTGCCTGGCACCTACTACAGCGCCAGCAGTGGAGGAGCAGCAACGGTTACGGCATCAGGCGCCGCCTTAACCCTTCAGCCGCGCAGCCTGCAGTTGTCCACGTCGCCCCCGCCGCCTGCGTCCATGACGCCTACGAGTCACGTGCACAATGGCTCCGGAGGAGGAGGAGGATCTGCAGGGGGAGCCAACCTGCGTAGTCCCAATAGCTATGCCAGCTACGAAAACGAGGATTCGCTGAAGGATTTCGATCTGGTGGTCAGCTCAAGGATGCACACCAGCACGCCCCAGTACACGGTCTGCAAAAGTGGACCCAATGGCTATGGCAGCACCGTGAACGGAGGAGCAGGAGCAGCTGCCGGAGCAGGAGGAGGAGGAGCCAGCACGCCACAGAAGCAGAAGCATCCCAATAATGTGCCATACGATCCGCAAGTGCATACCAACAATAAGCCGCCATATAGCTTTAGGTGAGTGAGCGCGTTCCCTGAAACTCTACAAAAGTGGCTCCTTCCCCTCACCACTTGGTGCCCCTTAACTGGTTCTAATTGAAATATTAAACAATTCAATTGCAGTTCCCTGATCTTTATGGCCATTGAGAGCTCGAACGAGAAGGCTCTGCCCGTTAAGGAGATCTATGCGTGGATTGTGCAACACTTTCCGTACTTCAAGACGGCGCCCACCGGCTGGAAGAACAGCGTCCGCCACAATTTGTCGCTGAACAAGAGCTTCGTGAAGGTGGAGAAGGCGCCCAATATGGGCAAGGGTTCGCTGTGGCGTGTCGAGCCGCAGCAGCGCCAGAATCTCATCCAGGCGCTAAATCGTTCGCCCTACTTTTCCAATTCTGCGGTGGACAAGATAAGTCCCTCGCTGAAAAGTCCCAGCGGTGGTTCGGTCTACGATAGCCTAGAGTCGCCCATCCCAGCAGCAGGAGCAGGAGCAGGAGCAGGAGCAGCGGCAGTGCCAGCTGCTGTGGCTGTGACCACGCCGCTGAAAAGCAACAGCGGCCTGGTGCTGGCCAATGGCGCTAGTCAGGCCACGGTGAATGCGGCGGCAAGGCCGCACAGTCCCAATGCTGCCAGCGGAGCCGGTAGTGGCAATCATGCCCGTTTCGATCCCAAGCTTTTTCCCAATCTGTGCAATCTTTTTGCCAATACCCGCAGTGACTTGCGCGACGATGATCTGCCAGAGGAATATCACAACAACAACAATAACAACAACAACAACAGCGGCAGCAAGTATAACTATGTGGCCTTAAATAATGCTGGCAGTGCCGGAAGCAGCGGCGGAGGAGGAGCTGGAGGTGGAGGTGGAGGAGGAGGCGGCCCTGCTGTCAATGGCGGAGCACCCCCTGCGGATGGCATCAATTTTGAGCAAATGGCGCGCGACTGCGGTGCGGATAGCATGGACGATGTGCATGCAGCGGCAGCGTTGCTCTGCCTCAAACACGAGCCCAAGGCCTTCAGCGGCGATTCCTTCCAGAATGGGTGAGTGTCTCCTGGTTAGGGATGCAGGCATATCGAGGGGGGAACATATCGCGCTGGAAAATATCTAAAACTCCTGTATCTAATTTAAAAAATATTGAAAAATGTTGAATCTTGCAGGAGCGCCGCCCCGGTTATCACGAGTTCGCCCAGCGAGGATCATACCTACTCGGCGGGCGGCAATAGCAATGCGGACAGTGGCTCCTCGACGCCCGTAACCAATGGCACTGGCAGCGGACTGACAACCAGCAGCGTGGCCCAGGCGGTGGTGCAGGCTGGATCCGATAGCAACTGCGCCAGCTCGGATGCGGCCTACGATAGCAGTGAGGAGAAGTGAGTGGCAGCAACTACCGGGTTCTTCCTTTAATGCTTACCTAACCTTGACCTTTGTGTCCAGTCACAACATCACGCCCGAGGAGCTGGATCAGCAGCGTCATCGTGATGGCGTGGACGCCCTGCTGTCACTGTCGCGCTCCTCGAACGTGGAGTATGGCTCGGTGGCCACTACTCACTATCATAGCAATGGTAGCAGCGGCAGCAGTCAGGGATCTCCGCACAAGCGACCCTCCAGCCAGAGTCTGGAGGAGGAGCACCACCAACAGCAGCAGCAGCAGCAGCAGCAGCAGCAGCATCACCACCAACAGCAGCAGCAGCAGCAGTTTGGCAGCCATCAGGCGATCTACACGAATGGCAGTGGCAGCAAAATGGCTCTGCTTAGCAGTGCGGCTGCCAATGTGGCTTTGGCCCAACTGCAGCAACAGCAACAGCAGCAGCAACAACAGCAACAGCAGCAGCAGCAGCTTCAGCAAGAACTGTACAGCTACCCGGCTGCCATGTACCTGGGTGGCCTGAACCACTGCCTGCCAGCTGGCGGAGGAGGAGCTGTGGGTGGCAACAACAGCAGCGGAAGCGGCGGCGCGGGAGCTGGCATGTTTCCGCAGCATCTGAGCGCTGCAATGGCAGCAGCGGCAGCGGCCAGCAAGAACAAGGTGAAGCCGCTGAGGGGATTGCGCACCAAGATTAAGCGCAAGTCCGCCTGGATGCGGTGAATGTGGCGACAGCAGGCTCGGGGCAGCAGATGGACCTGATGCCTCCTTTCGGTCAGTCCCAGCCAGTCCCAGCCAGTCCTCCAATCCCACAACTAAGAATTGTTCAAATCACAGAGCATTTAGACTAAAAACTATACCAATTATATATATTATGTTTAATATATTGCTCTTTCCTATCCTTTCCCTCAGTAATTGTACAATGTGTTGTCTTCTGTCCGATTTATACAAGTTTTTAGCTGTTTTTTTTCTTCTATGTGTATGTTTCCCTATTCGTTTGTGTTTGTTGTACAAATTTTTATTGATTATTATTATTATTATTATTTTTTTTTGATTATTTTAATTGATTAGGCGGTTAATAGTTAATGCAATTCGATTTAATACTTACCTTACTTTACTTAGCCACTTTCCTAGCTGCAATTTCGCCCTAAGTAACTCTACTCTTTTAAGCTTTTCTTTATTTTTTTTTGTAACTTTTAACTTTTAACAATCTGCGACAGACAACAAATCGAAACTATATATACATATATATTATATATTTTTAAAGTGAAAGGATAAACCCCAGACTAGATAATGGAAAAGGCTTGACCACAGATTTTAAAAATGCATCAAATGTCATTTTTTGTATCTTATTTCGGGACACAAAAAAGGTTAATACTATCTATATATATGTATCAAGGCGGACATACAAATTGAGCTAAGTAAGGAAAATGCATGAAAAAAAAAATATATATATACATAGATACCACAAGGAAAATGTGGTAACAAACAAACAAAAAAAAATTGTAAAAAGCGCAAGAAAAGCGCAAGAAAAATTGTTGAAAAAAAAGAGAGAAGGGAAACACAAAGAAACGAAGAACTAAATATATAGGAAATCTTTTTTAATTCTGTTCACCAAGCCACTTCAAACATGATCTAAAGAGTTATATAAAACGAGAGTTATACATACATATTATATATATCTATACATATATATATCTAGATATATCTAGAGAGAAACTTAAGAATAAGCCAAGCAAGAGAAACACACACTTAGCGCCTTAAACATTGAGTCCTTTTAGCTAAAAAAAAAACACACACACACATTTGTTAAATTGTTTGAAACTTCTTTGTTATACGGATACACGGAGTACATATATATATATATATATATATATATTGCAAGGACCCAGTAGTTCCCCCCCCCCCCACTCAAGCAAATGTTAAATCAAAGATATTTAGTTGATAAGCCAGCAAAATACACACAAAAACACACACACGAACAGACTAATTGTAAGCTCCAGTTAATGGTTACTTAGTTGAAAGATACATACAGTAGAATCCGGCTATAACGACTCCGCTTATAGCGTTTGTCCGGTTATTA
>JAEIIG010033135.1:0-12422 GCA_018904695.1 Drosophila parvula | reverse complement strand
ATGTATATTATATCATAAAATGCTACTATCAATAAATATGAAGTTTTTCTATCATTACTAATACCTATTCCAAATGAGTAATTTATTGTAAATAAATATTAAAAATTCCCTAACGAACAGGTACCTTATATAAGTTGTATTAAATTTATTTCTCACAGTACACTTTTTCAAAAAGAACACGTTAACTAATTTGATGTGCCCGCCCCACCATTCCCCCCCCTTCAAAACGCACCGCCCTGTGCGTGTGCTTTGCAATTGAAATTGAACTACAAAGTGTGCTGATGAGTGGTTCGGCCTGCAAACTCCGAGGGCATGTCGAAAAAGTGTTTACAGCGGTGCAATAAATTGCGCACCACACGCAACCAACCCGCTGGAAGGGCTGTGGGGAGTGGCCAACCTACCAAGTGCAACAGCTCCGTGTTCGGGTTGGGGTACTCCAGATAGCGGGGGAACTCTCCCGCCCGCTGCGGAGGGCATTAAGAAGGCGTCAAAAGGTGCGATTAAGTCGAGCGTAGCCCCACACAAAAGAGGTGAACGCAGGGGGGCGAAAATCAATTTATGACTCACGCACACCCTGCCGAGAGAAGGGCCATGGGAGGAAGGTGTGAACAGTTTAGTTTTGGCACAACAATATACTGATTTGATTCCAACAGACGAACAATGGAACTAAATAGCTTGATATGCGCTCAAAGCGGACTTCCTTCCGATCTCTGCTCAATTATGGGCATTCCAAATCGAAATGTTAACCATTAAATATTCTATTACACAAGTAATTCAAAGGAGAAAGGTTTGATTTAAGATATAATCGTAGAGATAAGTATTATCTCGTTTATATAGTTGTTATATGAATTATAGTTCTAATCTATAATCTATAATCTGTCGGAAGCAAAAAAGTCCATTTTAGTGTTTTTTAAATATAAAACTCTTTTTTTAAATATTAAATTGTATTTAAAATATTAAATATCTTGAGGCTTAGCATTTTTCTTGGCATATTTCAAGTTATTTACAACCAAATCTTAAATAAACCTTGTAAATAATAAAACCGACAACTTTAAGAAACATTAAATTAAAGTTTTCCGCCATTTCGAGCCGGAACGACACTTATCTGGCAGACAGGAAACACAAACAGGCCATCAGCCCGCCGTAAATATAAACTCAAGGGGCTGCCATATTCTATTTGCGAATCGCGGCAAGACCGAACGCTATCTTTATGTGGCAGAAAAGGTGAAATAAATATCTTAACGAGTCGTGAGCGGCGTTCAAGTGCGTCGGCAAAATGAGCCGTAAAAGCAATCAATTTGCCATGTGTTTTGAAATGAAAATGCAAATGTACGCAAAATCAAATAATGTATTGTGCCAGCACCGGGGAAATTGCAGGCAGACATCAAGGAATTTGCACAGATTTATTTGCATTTGCCTTGGTTTGGGTTCTGTTTGGGTTTGGGTTTTTGGGGCCAAGTCGCGAACAAACAATTATGAGGCGGGGCTAAATCGAAAGCCAGGCGCAGGAAAGCTAGGCTTCGGCTTCGGTTCTTGGGGTGACACACATTTTTGATAAATACGATATGTAATTGCAAATATTTATTTGCGCGCACGTATGACAAAGCAAACACACAGGGCCTACACACACGCCGAGCTGGGAAAATAAATAAAGAGCATTTCCTCCAACCCACTGACATGCCAGAGGAAAACGTGACGCTGTCAGCACTTGTAATTTTTAATGGCAACTCTCGGAATTTATGGCGCCAACTCAACTTGGCTCAATACCCGATCCGGGGCCGCACTCTCATTCATGTACAAGGTGGTCCCATGGAGAAGTGCTGCGTGCAGCATTTAAATGGCAGCTGGGAAAACTGAAACTCTTCTCAGCTCGCTCTCCCTTTCCGAAAGGGGCAATTTAAAGGGCAAAAATATTGGTCGAAGTCACTCCACCCACTTTGGGGTCAAGCAGAGTCGTCCACAGAATATGCAAAAATAGGAAAAAGCTCGGGCAAAAAAAAAAAACACAACCACCCTTCGTAGTCGAATTGGCAGAAATTAGTTCGAGGGGTGCATAAATTTATGAAAATATAAGGACAAGGGAGTGTCCCAGTGGGTTGGAATGGAATTGGTTATTTAAGTGGCATATGCACGCGTAAATGTTGAATTTTTAATTGATTCCAACAGATTCCACTCCGAGGGGTGAAAGCATTTTCAATTAGGGCTCATGATGTACGCCACGGGGCGTATGAGTGCTCTCCGATGTTCGGCGGAGGGAAAAAAATGTTGGCAAGCCATTCAGAAAATAATATTGGCAATTATTTACAAACTTAACGGGCAGCTACTATAAAATTATAAAGTTCAGGCCAAACAAACTATCTGTACATAAACTATATACATGGAGATATTTGCATTCGATTTCCATACGTGCCACACTTGAAGTTGCCAAGTCAATTGAAGAAATTGTTGGGAAGTGATGCAGGATAAGCGAATCATACTCGAACTTTATTTTTCTGCCTGATTTCCCATTGCAAATCATATATCTCTGGCATATAAATACAGCAATAAATGCAGTCCTCATAATCACTAGAAGTGAGTGTATGAGAGTAATATTATCCTTATGAACTTGAGCAATGCAGAATGGTCGTAACTAGTTGAGTGCGGTTTCTCAAGCACTTCCTTCATTCATGGAGAAGTATATTAATGTCCTTAAGTGCCCCATAAGCTGTGATGTTACGACGAAAGTGTTGTGTTAATTAAATGTTCATGATATGGCGGAGATACTGTGTTATACTAAAAGTTAACGAGAATGTATTTCCTTATTTGCTCTTAAGAACTATATGAAATTCTTCTATTTACATTTAAGTACACAAATCACTCTTTTAATTATTTACATTTTTTGTAATTATAAAAGTACACGCAAAAATAAAACAATTCCACACTAACAAGGATAAATGATGATGTCGCTACACAATGCTTACCATCTTATCTCCTTGCTGACCATTGAAATGATGGATGGCGGCACTCCCTCGGACTGCTCATAACTGCCCGGCAAATCGTGAACAAAACTAACTGAGCACCGCAATTTACGTACTTTCCCGCTTGGAAAACAAATGTGAGCGGAGGTCGGGAGTCAAATGTACGCTTTTGCCGCACACACAGACATAGAAACAGGAAAAGCCAGCTGGAAAAGCAACAGGAGCGGAAGTTTGGCGAAAACTTGCAAGTTTGTTTGCCCACTGGCTGCCATGGCTGTTTGTCTTCTTTGGACGAGCTGAGCGGAGTGAGCGGTGGTGTGGATTGGGAAGTGTGAGTGGGTTAAGGCTGGCAATGGTGCACCGCCCACCTGATCGGGCTGAGTTGCTTAATTGTGGCCAGGATTTTGGTGGCACACGACTATCCCTGGTCATTGTGGACCGGGGTTTTGTCACCGGTGGCTTTGCAGTGTGACCGCTGACATTTTAGTTGCCGTTCATATGTTAATATGCGGGGCGAAAGGTTGAAAGCCATGCGGCACTGTTTGCCTCTAATTAAAAGCCGCACACACTCACACACACATGGGGCCGAAAAGGAGACTAGTCTTTGGGTTCTGGCCTGGTCCGGACGGGTCTGGCTGCGACTTAACACTGTCACGCATGGGTTCGTGCCGACTTCTGGCTAAAAGGTAAAGGCCGGGCCTAATCACCGAGATGGGTCGCCCAAGAGTCACAATTAGACTAATGAAAGCGGCATCAGACTGCGTAATTCTGTGGCTAATTTTCATTGGGGTTCCCAGACTTAAGCCAGTGTTTTGGCCCTCGCCAATTAAAACAGATTATAATCCAATTTATCCGAAAAAAGGAGGCCAGTAAGCGGAGAGCGTTGCAGCATTTCGCGTAGATTTATAGAGACGCGCGGCGCCGTCCTTTGTCTCCGGGGAATCAGGGATTCATTTGCCTTAAATGCGAGTTGAACGGAATAATGAAAAGCTGTAGCGGGCCCTCAATGGAATGTCGCAGACAGACTGTCTGGTTTTTTCTCTTTTTTTTCATATTATTTGCCCGAGGTTTTCTCCTTTTTTTTTTGCGTCTGTTTGCTAAAACAATTTTCCCATTCTCAATTGGTATCGACAGGAGCAGCCGCGATGTCGAAAGCATTTTGATGGATTAAAAGTTAAATGCCCCGCGGGAAATTTCACATTTTCCAGTCACTGGCCTGGCCCTCTGCTGTGCTGTTCAATTTCAAAGCCTGAGATATCCAAAAAACTTTCCCGGGAAATTAGCAGCCATTGCCATGCATCAAAGTACAAAAAAGTTTATGTAAAACAGCTGGCCGAATGAATTAAATTAAGTTCGTATAGTTGAATAGTTAAAAGGACGTGCTTTTCAATTGCTCATTTATTCATGTAACTAAAGAAATGTATTTTAATAAAATTCCAGTAGTTCTTTAGCTTGCTGAGTTTATTTAGACATTAAGAAATCTACTAATTATGTTATTTATATTTTATTTTACCTTCATGGCTGCTTTTATTATTATTAAAATCGGTTTGTCTTAACCTTTTAGTTCGGAGTTGAAAATTGTAATAACACTTAATTTACAGGAAATTCTCCTATTCTTCCCATCGCCCTGTGAGATGTGTGTCTTTGGTTTTAATTAGAGAGCAACGTGAGGGACAGGATGTGAAATGTGACCCTTTGATGCGACGTGTTCAATGCATGCCGGTTGTAATTAGTGATAATGGCAATTAAAACGGACCAGAGCTTGGACTCAGAAAAGTTGGATTCCTCCCCCTTTAGTTTTTAATTTTTCGTGCAGTTTTAAAGTTCGAATTCGAATGCCGCTCCGGCTGCAAAGTTTTGAGCGATGACAGCTCGACGGCAAAAAGTCTCTCGGCTCCAGACACCAACTCTAAAGTGGTGAAAACTTTTGCGGTGATAAGCGTCGTCGTCCTTTCGGTTTGGCCCAGCCCTTAGCTGGTGCCTGGTGGCAAGGTCTCGGCATTTCTGAGGTCCTGATGCCGATAGCTTGTGGCAGCGCATAAAAGTGTGCAACAGTTTTTAGCTTCCGCATTATGCCCAACTTGTTACGCAAGCCACAAGGAAGTCAAGCCTGCTGCTCCTGGCTGCCGTATACTGTGTTGGCCTCGTATCAGTTCTCGTCTGAATAGACACGTTATCTGTACACAATATGGCTTGAAGTGAGCTCCAAATGATGCCACCCCCTCAGCTGAACCTCAACCTCAAGGCAACTCCGCACAATATCGTGCATTTCTTTTGTGTTTCTCGTTTTTCGTTTTTCACTACCATTTTTGTGTGCTCTGGCCCCACCGCCACCCCCCAGACGTGCCATTGTGTTCACACAATCTTTGGGAAAAGCATTTCCCATCCACCCCAAGGAGTGCCAGCAACTTTTGGTCCCAGAGCTCCTCTGCCTGCAATTATCAACTGCCAAATTCAGAGAGAGAGCGCAGAGCCCGCACTCACTTACCCGAATGCATATTAATCAACCGAAATAAATCTAAATTAGAGCTCTTGACACCAGCACACACATCGCACAATGCAATTCAATTGAAAATTTCATTTCAACAAGTGGAAATAAGTTGGTCCTGGCGGCCGCAACAATGCAATATTTTATTGCCCAAGCACAGTCTACCTGTACAGTAAATACAACTGGGAATGCATACACTCCATTAGGTGGCACATAAATTTGATTTGTTCGACAGGCCTAGCAGCAAAGGGATTGGGTGTACACTGAGGGAAAATATGAATGTAGAACGTTTATAATTATCTAATTAATATTTATGAATATATAATATACTCAAGCCAAAAGAATTTAAATAAGATAGTTTTAGTAGTAGTAATAGCACTCCTTAAGCTAAAACTAAAACTATTTATTTTAAATTTTCCTTAGTAGAACTCACATGTATATTTTTTTCAGTGCCCGAGCAAAGTAACAGTTTGCAAATTCTACAGCAAAGCTCAAGTTTTGCATTGCACTTTATTTCATTGGACGACACGCAGATCGACATAAATAATTCATGCTTGATAAATTAAACAATATACTAAGCAGCCATTTGTTATGCATAAAGTATGCACCATGTGCGCCAGACTGTGACACACCCACACCGATGCATCAGCACACACACACACACCTAGCACACAGTCTGCCGTTCAGAGACAAAATGGCGGAGGCTGTCGTTGCAACAAGCGACAATTGCAACGCCTGTAAAGCCCGAAAGAGCGGAAACGGAAACGTGCATAGTGCATGCTATTTGCACAAATGTGTGCAGGAAGGGGGGCAGGCTGTCTGGCCCTCAGCTGCCACCATTATCCATTGTGTCTGCGGGGGAGTTGTTGTTATGAAGAGCACTTATTTATGGCTACTTGCAAGTAGTTGCCCCGTCTAAAGTTCGGATCTTCTGCAACTACTAGTGCTTTTTATCAGAAGAATATTGAGTTTCAAGGTTAATATAAAGATAGTTGGGGTTAGGAATGCAATAGAATAAATAGACTTGATCTAAAATACACCTGCTAAGGGCCTACGAACTCCCCTTTCTCAATTTGAATACAGAACCAACACTATTCACACACAATGCCAGTCCCTTGCCCAAATGGGATTCCCAACTAACCTTGACAATTACTCATAATCACTGCTGGTTGCACTAACCTTTGCCCAGGGGGCGACTGCCGCTTGCCACAGTGCAAACACAACAGTAATTATGTAATGAATAAAGGCCACATTTACCGAGTGCGGAGGGTTGGCTCTAAATGACGCTTGTCGTGTGTGTCGCGTGCGTCGCTCTTTTCAAATGCCTAGCCGTCAGATACTATAATTGAAATGGAAATTACTGCAGCTGGCAAGCACTGTGTGACCATGATGCCATCACCCTCTACCATGCTTCCAAGAGAGTCGTAGGGTTGCCAGTTCCAGTAAAGGTATATAAAGTTTAGCTAAATAGAGTAAATAGTTGAAAATATGACTATGAAATATATGCTTAAGAATGCTTAATATATAATTGAATATATCTAGAATGGCTGTAATAAATATCACAATAAATACCGATTTAAATCTTTCTCTAAAATGTTAAAACTTTTGATAGAAGTTTACATTTGGCCAGAGTATACCCAGGCCTGGCTGCACTAGAGCGCAATTACGTATACGTAATTATGTATACGTCATGTGTTACATGGCGGCATAATTTAAGTTGGAATGTCTGCCAGAACTCAGTAATATTCCGGAAAGGGAAAGGGAGAAACTGAGCAAAGTAGCACTCGTGACGAGCAATTTACTTGCGCTTTGTTGTTCAGCGGGCGGAAGATTTTAATGATGCCACCAGAGGGCAGTGGCGCCGGCATTTGCCTTTCGCCGTTCCCCATTTCCTGGAGCCAATGCTGATTTAAATTAATTACTGCTAAATATTTGCACTGGCTGCCGACGCCGCCGCCGCCGCCGCCGCCATCGCCGATCGCAGACACAGCTCAAATTGGCCAGAACGGATGGGAGAATGGTAAAGTCTGAAAGTTGGTTCGTAATCGATACACGTAGCGCAACGTAACGCTGTGCTCTGAACTAGCGTCATAACGCCAGACGTCCTGGGAACAAGGCAAACAAAATTAATTTAATTTGCACACAGCGCAGACTTTCGGAGCGTGTCCGTGTGCGAGTGGCTGGGATTACGTAGCATGGAATTTAATGCAATTTAAAACGCATCAATTTGGCGTGATGCTGCAGCGGATGGGACATTGTCATGTCCTGGCTAAAGCCAGAGAACGGTGAACGGAGAATGCACTTTCCCCCACACGCTCACGACTGCCATTTAAGCTGCAATAATAAAGCTGAATCACAGGATGCATCTGCATCCGCTTCCTTTCGTTGTCCGTGCCGACGTCTCCACGTGGCCGTCGCATTAACTTCTGACTCTTGGCTTGGCGTCTGCACGGCTCTATAGGAGACACTTGCGGATGCACATCCTTACGGATTTCACGGCACTTGCTTAATTAATGATAAATATTGACCAGAGCCTGGCCAAGGCGCCAGGCCCAGCACACAATTCCCCCCGCACCAAACTGTCTCCGAATCCCCGGCATCGCTACGACAAAAGCCGGATAATAACTCAATTTGGCTAACGCAATTCACCGAAAGCGTGGTTGACCCTGGTTCATTAGTCCGCCCGAACACTTCTCCTCAGGTGTTACCACTTTAAAATGCAGTAAAGTCTGCGACTTTAAGCCGCCTTACTCTGCGATCAACTGCCCCTGGAATGCATTGTTTCAGCTGGCCAAGTCCCTCTGGGACTTTGGTGTAGTTGCATGCAACAACTTTGACTTGGCCGGAGAGAGTTCATAAAATATTTCCGTGTTTGCGCCAAGTTGCAGGACGACCCTGCAGAAAATACGAAGCTACTACCCGCAGTCTCTGGCTGCTTGCTGTGCCCAGAAAAAAAGTAGAAACTTCCCAAAGACAGCCCTTATCTGGCCCACAGTAAGTACTACTTTTACAGGCTTACCATGAGTTCTGATTATTTAAATAATTAATTTGACTATTTAAAAATGAATAAAAATAATTATATTCGACTAAAGTACTTAAATTTTTGTCTTAATTATCTTATCCTTATCTCAGAAATCAATTTTCGATGCTTAAATATTTATTCTGGATTTATAAACATACCTTTAAGTATGCTTTCCACAAAATAAATATTAAACGAGAATAAAATCAATGAATGATTTAAAGAACTCAGTGAATTCGAAGCTCCCGATAGAAAACTTGCAGTTCTGAAGTTGCCGTTAATTTATTGCGGTCTTCGAGCATTTAAAAAAGAATAACGATCAAATAAAAAATTGGATACTTCTCATTCATTATGTATGTGGCTGGAAGCACCAGATCAGGCATAAGATGATGACGCAGACCTGCTGTATCCACTTAAGGCATTTTAACGTGAAATCGATCTGAGGTAATGCCTCTTCAAAACCGATTTCCCGGATAATGAGTGCCGGCGGACGCCGTCCGATAAATAGCTGGTCTGGCACGATGATCTGCTCATCCTGCTCCAGGTCCTGGTACTCAGCCTCATTACCACCGGGTCTGTTAAGGCATATGCCCGCGGGACGGGGCACTGACCCCGGCTCGGCTAGAACATTGCCGTCCTCCGGTCTGGCATTGGGTCCCTCGCCATAAAAGGGCATAATGTCTTCGTGGAGAAGCAGGTCGGTCTGGCACCGTGGGCACGTTGGGAATTGCTTATTGGCGAGAAGGGGCCACAGGCAGGTCCAGCAGAACAGGTGACCGCAAATAGTGATCACACCTCCACGGACATAGTCCTTGCAGTGATTGCAAGCATATATGTCATGCTCACGTCCAAGGATCAAAACGAGCAGACGACCCTCCTCCGGTTCATCGTGCTCGTCTCGAATCAAAGGCTCCCCTTCCTGAAGGTGCTGATCCCCTGTTGTTATTTTAAATGGATTTCATGTTTATCTAAACTATTTCTTTATTTACCATTAGCCTGGTCCATATTCATATAAAAAACTCTGTTGATCTTACTCAGAATTTATCAGAAATGCAAATAGAAAGTTCCTAGTTAGAAAAAGATCCATGACAGATTTTGGAAGCTTACTAGATTGTATTAGTCTTACCTTAAACCATGTTTAACTCATATGTATTGCCTTAACCTAAGGCCGAAGGCATATGACAAGATATTTTCAGTGATTGACACTTGCCGGATGAGTGATTGATGATTGTGTTGAATTTCCGAAGCCATCGGCTGCAGTAGCAGCCGCACTTTAGTCACTGGGATTAAATTTAGCGCTGCACTTGGCATAATGCCAGCGGCAATTAGACGAAAGCTGTTACCACCCATCCGTCCACGGGTCGTAAATTGCACACACACACACACAGAAGCTGGGGTCTTGACAGCCCCGAAAAAAATGTTGAGGGAAATCTCGGGAAAGCGGGTGGCACAATCGCCAGATGTGATGCATATGGCGGCATAATTTATGCGAACACTGAACCGAGGAGCGGTGCAGCGATGAGTGGAAACTTTGCGGCCCGGTGCCGCGGCTGCATTTAAATTCTGACAATTGTTTGCGTTGTCCTGGCAGCACGTCTGCGGCAATGTTTAATCCCGATTTTTCGACATCAATGGGGGCTGCTGCCAGGCGGTGTGTGCTTGTTAATTGACCCACATTTGTGATCGGAGTACATAATTAAAAGAAAATAAAGCGTCAGCCGAACAATACAACCATGGCCCGTCCATACGCACGGCAATGATAATAATAATAAAAGTGAAGCATCACAGCGGAATTACACACTTATCCAATATTAAATAAGGGATGATTATGTGCTGATAGAGATGCGAAATACCCTGTTGGGAATTAAAGGTAAGCCGACGTAACAGAAAACTCTGTGTTTGAAATTATTACGTGTAAGGGGTATTAAGTTGGCACTGAAACTAAGAGACTGGCGTTGCCACAATTTTATTTGACAAGCAAGGGAAAATAATGCATATTAATTGCGACTTTTTTACATTTTACCAACTGCCGACATTTATCAGGCATTAATAATTACGTGTTAATACGTGAAATATGATTAAATTTTTATCAGTTTACATGAATCACTTTCGCACGTTTGCGTGCGAACAAGGCCGTTTTATTGGCTTCATTTGGGCGAGGGACCCGGGATTGGGACCGCAGCAAAAACTGACATTGGCCCAATCGCAATTACAATCGCAATGCCTGTGGTTCTGCGTCATTTGGCATCCTATATCCCTGTCCATTTGCATTGCCCGCTTCGTTGCGGGCGTAATACACTGCGTATACGCGCTGGCGACTTTGTCCGTTGCGTATACGCAATAAAAAAGGCGAAAAAGGAGTGTAACCATGCCAAATCGGATGGGACAACCGTCTGCGCTGGCCATTAAATGCAACAATAAATTCGGCAGCTCAGCTCGCAGTCGCCCCCGAGTCCGTTGGCATGCCCGAAATTTAATTAGTTGGCATTTAACATTAAACATTTCCAGTGGCGCCGCGGCTGTCATTTCGCTTTGTTTTCGTTTTGCTTTTTATGTTATTTTTCAGTTAATTAAACGCACGCAAACATTTCGCCATTCTAAATTGTGCGCAATTAAATTTGGAATTACTTTCAACTGAGTGTTCGCTCGACATTGCCTTTGGCTGGCAGCGGCGCGGCAATAACTTAACTGGAAATTTTATTGTAAGCCCCTGCCTTGCCAACTGTCACTTTTGATGGGCAGCCATTGGAGCGTAATTAGGCTACACAGGCCACCCCTAAATACCGCCTCCTTTCTGCACCATGTTAACTTCGACTTCGACTTCGACTTTAACTTTGGGGGAGCCTTTAAGTTGCTGTTTAACCTCGTTTGTCTGCCGCTGCAAATTGCACTGTCTGCCGGTTTCATTATGCAAAATGCAATAGTACACTTGCCGAGGTGAAGAGGCTGCTCGTCTTCCATATGAGTTTTACTGCTCCAACTTGTCCCTGAGAGGCTTCGGATTTTTTTTCTTTATTTTTGGCTGAGCAGGTGCCACTGCACTCACACATCAACTGCATCCATCTGATGGCATATTATATACTCTACCAAAGGTAAGTACAGATATAATGCGATTCGATTAAAGCGTAGACAGGACAGTTAACTTTAAGAACCCTTCTAAGAACCTAGATTATACTTTTTGAGGGTAATGACAGGGAACTTGTTAAGTTTAGAAAGTTTTATTCTTATTATAAATAATCCCTCTGTCTATATATTTTTTAAAATACATAAAGCGTACAAGGTTTATTGAATGGTTTTAAAAATTTGTAAACCATTACAATTCTGTAGCTAGCCGTGCGTCAGGGCATGCACACTTTCGCTTATGGAAACAATGCCACAGATACTTTTATATTTTTTATATCACCTGCGAAGAGTATATACAGACAAACTCTTTTTGCAGAGCAGCTCAGGGGGAAAGGACCTCGAGTCTGTCTGGGCCAAACGACCAAGGAGTATAATATTTATATTATTGCTACTGCGGCGCCACATTGCAGCGACAGGGAATGTTTGGTGTGGCATGAAAAGCAAACTTAATAGGCCCTCCTCCCCCTTCCACTGAAGGTTACCTCATCTACTCCTCGTTCGACTCCTTCCAAGAATGAGCGCGCTTTTTTCGTACCGAAGAAAACTTCAAAATTATTATCAGCAGGGTCACGAACATCAACAGGATGCATATGATCGTCAGGGCCAAGCTAATACGAAATACTCATGATTTTTAAGGTAGCGGCATATCAATTATATATTTCACTAAGAATTTTCTAAGTAAAACCACCAACCAAACCCCCGACAACATGGCAGGTGACTACCCTACGCGACTGCAACCGTGAGAGCAAGAGAAAATTGCTCCTCTATATAGATACTCTCTGCTCTTTGCGACTGAAATGATCCGAGCGGCCGACGAGAGCGAGAGCGTAAAGAG
>JAEIIG010033134.1:0-14021 GCA_018904695.1 Drosophila parvula | reverse complement strand
AATTAGCTAAATCAATTATGCAATAATGTTCCCGACTCATCAAAGAATGAAAAAACAATTCGAATTTCTTAATTTACTCTATATCCATCCGTGGGGATTTTTCGGAAGTGAAAACTGGATCAGGCCTGATAGTTATACTTTTACTCGCGCAACTATTGCGTTCTTTTGAAACCTGCATAAACTTTCCATTCCCTGCGAAATCCACACCACCTGCATATCAATTAACACACTCCATTTACATTTCACAAAATTCCTGCTAAAAATAGAGGCAAAGCCGGGATCTATTTGGCTTTCGCACACGTGTAATTGAATCGCTTCAGACAAAGAGCTGGATCAATATTTGGCGTCTGGCCACCGGCAAGTAAAGCCAAACTGCGCGATTTGGCTGATGGCCGCTAATTCAATTAACAAGCTGGGAAATTCGCTCAATTCACGAGATCAACCCAATCAGCAGCTACGACACACTACACCCAATTTCTTCCGCCCCCGAAACTGACCTTGATGGCAGTACCGCGGGTCTCCTCGTAGTCCACGGAATCACCTTCGCTGAGGCGACGCTGCTCAGCCCGCAGCTTGAGATCACGGCGCTTCTGGTTCTTCTTACGCTGACCCAGGATGCTCGAGTCGAGTCTAAAGAGCCGAGTAAATTAGTAAATTGCCTTCGGTTTTCAGGGGATATTTCTGCCACTCACCGGAACACTTGCTTCATGATGTGGTCATTAAACCTAACAGTCTTCTTGCAGCTCTCCGAGAGTCCGGCATCGCCGCGATCCTCCTCGGGAATGCCGCCGAACGAGTGCGAGAACATGGCGGCTCCGGCTGCGTCCACCGAGCACGAGTACGAAGAGGAGCAGTCGTCGATGGAGGAGCAACTGTCGGACATCGAGGGCCGTGGTCCGTAGCGGCTGAATCGCTTGAGGATGCCGCGATGGGAGCCGCCGCTGCCCACGCTGCTGTCGTTGCACTCCGAGTAGCTGCGCTGCTTGCGCTGCGGCAGCTTCAGCGTGGCCTTGGGCTCAGTCAGGGGCTTCTCGACGATTATATCCTCGCAGGCCGACTCGGAAAGGGAGCGCTCCTTCTTATTCCGCTTGCGCTGCTTCTTGTTCGGCTTCTTATTATGACCGTGCTGTGGCCCTTGCTCAAGATCCTCTTCCTCCTCCTCCTCCGCCTCGTGCTCATGCTTTTCTTCCTCCTTCGGCACCGGGCGAATTGTGACTTTCAGGGCGTGCCCCTCCTTGTGATTGAACTTGACATCGAGCTGGGCATCCTCATTCTTGGCCTTCTCCCCCTTCTTATCCTTCACCTTGTACTGCCCATGAACCGTGTACTCCTTGAGATCCGTAGCATCCAGGCCGGCCAGATAGGTGTGTGGTGTGGCGCTCTGCGAGCTGAAGCACAGCTTCAGCACCACATTATTGTCCCAGGCCTCCGCCTCCACGCTCTCGATGGCGAGCTGTCCTTCCTCAGCTTCTGGCAGCTCCACGTAGAAGGCATAGTGGGTGGGATAGTAGCCACTGCCGATGGTGGCGAACTGCAGGTGCAGGCTGCGCTGCTCCCGCAGCTGCTGAATGGAATCGGGCTGAACGTTGGGCACATGCAGCACGAAGGCCATCACATTGTCCAGCACATTGCAGTCGAACTTGGCGGGGAGTTGGTAGTGCACGGAGCTCTTAAGGAACGGCTTATGGGCATTGTGCACTGGCGTGGCAGTCTCGGAGGCATCCGCCTTGGAATCGCTGAGGTCACCATCCCCGTCTTCCTCCACCGGGGACTCGCTATTGGAATGCAGCTCCACGCCGCTATCCTCGCGGCTGAAGTGGCGCAAAGTGTCGTGCATCTGGCGCTGCTCGCGTACATTGCTCCGCACCACGGGCAGGGTGATGCTGAGGCGGCGCAGATCGGTGTCGAAGCGGGCACAGCCCGCCTTGTCGTCCACGGTGAAGGGCAGATCCAGCTTCAGCCGGTACTTGGCACCCTGGCGCTCGCTAAGCAGATACACGGACGTCGCAGTAACATCCAGCTGACACTCGGCGGTGGAACGGAGCAGTGGCAACTCGATCTCGACGACAATGGAGCGCGGCACCGTCACATGCAGCTTGGCATCCAGCTCGTCCGTGTATTCGGACAAGTCCACATCATGACTGTACTTGATCGAATACCTGGGCACGGCGAACTCCGGCACGACAGATGGCTTCGACTTCATGGGCAGGACGCGGGGCTGAGCGTCAGAGGCGGCTGGCGGCGCCGTGGGGTAGATGTGCCCCAGGGGATGTGGCTCCTTCTCTTCGGCCGAGGCATTCTCGGACATTTTGCGTATCACAGTGGGACGGGCGATGCCCTTGTAGTCCAGCTTGGGGAACTTGAGATTGGTGCGATCCAGGGTGACCTGATACTCCCGCTCGACGGCATCCAGTGCGGTGTCGATGAGGCACTTGCGGAACTGCTGGTTCCGCTTGGCCAGATGCAGGGCGTCCGGATGGAAGACCACGTCGAACACCTTGCAGTGATTGTTCTTGGCATCGCAGTCATCGCGCGAGGCTGTCTGGGCCATGGGAATGGACCAGCTCAGGCCGCGACTGCCGTTCGACGGATCCGTGGCCACCTCATTCTTGGGTCTCTCGATCTCCGGGGAGCCGGCAATGTTGATGAAGCACTTAAGCTCGCCATCCAGGGCGGTCTTGATCACGAATCCCGGCTGCGGGTGGATAAACCTCACCTCCACGCCGCGCTCCTTCTCCAGCTGCGTGATCTCCTCCTCGTAGATCTTGCGGTTGGCGGGATCCTGGATCTCCTCCACGTAATCGAAGAACAGCTTGCGGAACTCCTCCTGGCCGAGCGCCTGGCGGAAACGTTCGAACTCGTCCTTGGTTATGTCGAGATGCTGATCATCGTTACGGATTTTTGAGTGTTTATTGCGCGAACCGGCAGCAGCAGAGGCGGACATAGCGCTCTCTCTCTCAAGCGGACACTTCACTCGCGTTGAGATCTCTTTTCACGCACAAATGCTACAATTTTCGTATCACTTTTGAGGGAATAATTTATGTTTGTCGGTTTGCTTGTTTGGTTGTTTGTTTGTCGGTTTTTTTTTTTAGGCTGTTTCTGTTAGTTTTTGAACACGTTTCCTTGGCAAATGCGTTTGGTCTCTGGAACGTTCTGCGGAGGGAGGAAATGTAGCAAGAAATCGATTAGTAAAAAGCTGATGAAATTGTTACAAAAAATAGATAAATAGTGTAGTTTCCTTTATTTTTAATATAAAATATTAGTAATAGTGCAAAATAATAATTGTTTACTTGGAAAGTTTCTATTATTATTATTATTTGTATACTTTTCCCTTCTAAATTTAATTTTAAACTCTTCTCTTTAAACACCTTAAATGTTGCATTTACGAGACGCAGTGAAATATGATTGAAAACTTTCCAATCAGTGATGATAAGCTTCCTCCAAGGTTGCCCTAGTCCCGTTCCGTCCCGACTAATGAATAACCAAACCACCTATGAAATATCACGAAATTCTAATCGCCTGATAAGTAAATAAATATTAAATCAATGACGCAGTAAGGTCGTTGCCAAAATTTGCCGGCTATTTATCGTATTATTTTATTATTAGCATTATGTAAGAAAAGAACAAGCTGACCACGCGCTTTATAATTTGTCAGGCAATAAATAAACGAACTGCGTAGTTTTTTAAATTCTAGAGGAAGGCGGGCGTTGCGTTACCTTTGAAATTGTATTATTATTGTTTTATTTGTTGTTGTATTTCGGGAGCGGGCAGTGCTTTCGCGACGAGTGGGTTCCGAAGAATGAGAGCGCATCGCCCGAAACGCCGGCAAATAACGGAGGAGCTCTGGGCAAAAGAGAAAGAGAGGCAGTGTCTGCGCAGAGGGGCTCTTGATAAGCGTGAACAAAAAAAAAAAACCACTTGCCCCCAATTGTTTTTGTTTAGCAAGATTCTTCCCCCGAATCCCCATCTCGTCCGCCCTCAAACAGTGCGATTTCTGGCGCAGCCCAACTAATTGTACAATAAACTATGTATATCTTACATATACAGAGTACATGCATACATGTCATTGCTCGTGATAATAATGTAATGTTTACCGACTGCGATATTGTGTGTACTTGGTGGGAGGTAAATAGGGGTACATATAGTATTCCCTACTGCGTGTGTATCTCCCGGGGACGAGAGGAAAATGTGGAAAATTAAGGCAGTTACGTGACCGAACGAACACATGTTTGTGGCGATGGAAGGGGGAAAGGAGAAAACTCTTGCTTGCTCGCTTGCTGCTTGATCGATACGCGAGCCTATAATCAATTGATTTTCTGGGACGAAACCGGTCGCCCACTCCCAGCATACATACATACAATGTGAGCAGCTATACCTATTATACAGGATCTGGAATGGAAATCATCTCCATATGTCAACACCTCTCTTAACGTATAGAGTAGGTTCCATGTAGTATCACAACAACTTACATACATGCCCCACAAAACACCTCTGATTGCGGCTAAATTTTCTATAATATGGACACCACTCACCTGTTAAATATATAATTGGGCTTTGGTTGTCGCAACCGCAATAAATTATATTTATTTATTGATCGCTCAGCTGTTGTAAAGCGTATAGATTTTAAATGGAGTTCGGAGTTTAAAGACGACGTTCTAGAAACTTTTCCGCTGGACCGGCTGCTCAGTGTGATAGTGTGCGTGCACTCTGCATGGGTGTGAGTGTGTAATGCTTTGGTATAATTTACTGTCCATATTTAGGCAATTTCCACCATGAGGTTTTTTAGATGCATTTAGTATCTCCGCTTTCGACCGCTTTGGTCACACTCTGCGCTAGAAACGGAATGGAGCAATGGAGTCCAACTTATTTTTAGTTTTTCTATTGTCATTTTCGATATTCTACAATGCAAGAGGTACGTTACTAACTGTGTAAATCGCTCGACAAGAACCTCTAGTGACGCGGGCAAAAGAAAAATGCCGAGTGCAACTGGTCTTGGAGACCCAACAAATTGATTGAAAAGTGTCGTGTGTGCGATTCGGACGGCCCTGATTTGTTTTCATATGCTGCGGTTCTGGCCAAATGTGCTGCGTATTAGCCATTCTTTCGGGCTTTAAGTGCAATTAACGGATGCTTATTGGTGGAAAAGGCCACGAGAACACATTACATAAACTGATTCAAATGCTGTCGTGGGCGTACGCAGCATAAGTGCATTTTCTCAATGATTGGCCCACCCACACAGGCGCACTCCAGAGTTCCGTGTGTATACAGAACTTGGTGGGGCAAGAGTGTGTGCGTGTGCATTGTGTGCCTGTGTGCAGTATGCATGTGTCTGATGTGCGTTTGTTTTTTTTTTCAGCGGAATTCAGCGATCGGTTGCTGGAAGAGAGTCAGGACATAGACATGGAGCCATCAGCCCACCTCAATGGCAAGGAGCTGCCGGCGGTGCCACAGAACTCCGTGCAGACGCACCCCAGGTAAATATAGCTTGATTTTTGTTTTGATTTTTCGGTTTACCCTTTGCTGCTTTTGGGCAAAATTCACTCTATTGCTAATACCTTTAACCGCCCATTTAACACGCTGCTAATCCTTGATTAGAAGACACATTAAGAGCAAGCGCCGCATGAAAAGAAGGTAACACATTTAGGCTTCGTTTCAGTCCATATCCCTGCTCCAATCACTCTAATTTTTACCCCACTAACACCTCTCTCTCTCTCTCTTTCCACAGATACAAATGCTTCTCCTGCGAGCCGCCTTGCCATGATCCGTACGAGTCTTCCCACACCTGCCAGAACGCCATTCAGGTGAGTTTCGATCCTAGGCCATGCAGATATCAGTAATTAATCCTTCTTCCTATTAAAATAGTGCTGGAAATCGCGCACCCGCGACGCAGATGGCCACGAAAAGGTCTCCCGCGGCTGCACCACCTCGTTTGAACAACTGCCGCTGTGCCGGCAGAGCTCACCGAACAAGCTCAATGGTCCGAGCAAACGGAATACGGACAACTACTACAGCCTGGTCTGCTGCAGCGGCGACTACTGTAACAGTGGCGACTTTCCCGATCTGGCGCCCTTCGCCAGTGTCACGGTCACGGCGGACACCAGTAGGATTGGCAAGATGTCCTTGGCTATTCTGGGTCCCTTTCTGGTCATCACGTTGCTGGGCGTAGTGGCCATCTTCTTTATCCGGCGCAGCCATCGCAAGCGGCTGCATGCCTCACGCACTAAAGAGGATCCGGAATCGTATCTGGTCAACGATGAGCTGCTGCGCGCCACCAGCGCCGGCGACAGTACCTTGAGAGAGTACTTGCAGCACTCAGTGACTTCCGGCTCGGGCAGCGGTCTGCCGTTGCTGGTGCAGCGCACACTGGCCAAGCAGGTTACCCTGATCGAGTGTATTGGGCGCGGAAAGTACGGCGAGGTGTGGCGGGGTCACTGGCACGGCGAGAGCATTGCCGTCAAGATATTCTTCAGTCGCGACGAGGAGTCCTGGAAGCGGGAGACGGAGATCTACAGGTAAGGACATTGCAGAGATTGCAGATATCCCCTCCGAAAGCTATTCGTTATTAACTTTTGCTCCTTATTATTATCTTTAGCACCGTTTTGCTCCGCCATGAAAACATTCTCGGCTTTATCGGCTCCGACATGACGTCGCGCAACTCGTGCACCCAACTCTGGCTGATGACGCACTATTACCCCCTGGGCTCCCTCTTCGATCACCTCAACCGCAACGCTCTAAGCCGCAACGACATGGTATGGATCTGTCTATCGATAGCCAATGGATTGGTGCACCTGCACACGGAGATATTTGGCAAGCAGGGAAAGCCAGCGATGGCGCATCGGGATCTGAAGTCCAAGAACATATTGGTCACCTCGAACGGAACCTGTGTGATAGCCGATTTTGGCCTGGCTGTCACCCACTCGCATGAGACGGGACTATTGGACCTGGGCAACAATCCCAAGGTGGGCACCAAGCGCTACATGGCCCCCGAGGTTTTGGATGAGAGGTGAGCTTATAAAACTATATAAGTTGTGTCGCAAATAATGTGTATTTTCTGTGCAGCATTGACCTGGAATGCTTTGAGGCGCTGCGTCGCACTGATATATATGCTTTCGGACTGGTTCTGTGGGAGGTTTGTCGCCGCACTATTGCGTGCGGAATTGCCGAGGAATACAAGGTTCCCTTCTCCGATGTGGTGCCCATGGATCCCAGCTTTGAGGATATGCGCAAGGTGGTCTGCACGGACAACTACAGGCCCTCCATACCCAATCGTTGGAGCTCAGACTCTGTAAGGCAATCTGTGTTTCCGAGTTTCTCGACTCTTGTGGCTATAATTTATTTATTTTCTGCAGCTACTGGCCGGCATGTCCAAGTTAATGAAGGAGTGCTGGCACCAGAATCCCAATGTGCGTCTGCCTGCGCTGCGCATCAAAAAGACTATACACAAGCTAGCCTCCGCTGACGAGAAGGTGCGCCTGGACTTTGACGAGGTCTGCGTTTAGTTGTAAGCGATGATTTAGTTATAGCAACTAGGCTAGCATTAGCTAGATGTAAGATTCATCCATTGACGTTTTCGCATTGCATTTTCACGCACTATTAGTTCGTACGTGTATTATTCAGAGTTAAGCCCAGGTTCCCTCGCACGGATTGAATTGCGGAACTAAGCCAAGGACAAGACCCTTGATTGCTTATTTCATATTTACGTTTATGTTCTGAATCGCCTTTTTGTTTTCGTTCCACCGGGAACCTTGCCTGACTATCGGGTGCCTTCAACGTTGCCTTAAGTTTAACTAAGTATCTAACTCTAGTATATATTCTTGGGATATCATCCTGTATATTTGCGAGACATGTTCATTGCATTCATACTTCATTTCATCCGTTCATCGTACATCGTTCATCAGGTGCCATTTGCAATTGAGAATTGTAAAACGCGTTAACTGTAAGCTCACTCTTTGAACTCGACACTGAACTCTAGACTCTTGAACTTGAACTTGTCCAAGCTATGATAGAAACATAAGCCACACCACCCACAACTGACTGGCGCTTCTGGCTAGTCGGGCCTTAAGCACCTAGTTCCCCACGCATAGAAGCATACACACACCTACTTGTATATTGTACAAAATGCAAGCTATTTAAGTTTTGTATAGTTTAAGCGAGAAATAAAATACACGAGTAAGCATTAAGCATTCTGAAATCGGGTTTATTGATCCTGGTCTTGCCAAACAACACTTTACTTTATAAACATATGTTTTTTAAAACTTTTCTCATTGGACTCCGATTTTTCTAGCCTTTTGACGCCACTGTCTAGGGTCTCAGCAAGCGGAAGCTCTCGTCGTTCTCCTCGTCCAAAAAGAGCAGCCTGAAGATATCGTTGAAAAAGTCGGGATAGTAGTCGCAGGCCCGCTTGCAGTCCGGCGTCCAGTTGATCTCCAGCAGCTGGGGCTGCATCACCCTCTCCCCCTCATCAGTCCAACGGAGCATGATGTCGGCGGCGTACAAGGCTCTGGATTGGGCACAGGGAGCCAGACCGCAAGGCGGCTCCGCTTGACTGGCGCACTCCAGCACCTCGTACAGCATGCTGCAGATCCGCTGCTCCAGGGCAGGCCAATCGTTTGCCGGATATTGCTCATGCCAGAGGCTAACGAAGTCCTCGCACTTGACGTGATGCAGCTGGGCCTCCTCCTGGTAGTTCATCACCGTGTAGTGCTTCTCGTAGTCGTCAAAGTTGTCCAGCGAGAACGGATGATTGGCGAAGCGAAGGAAGAACTTGCGATGCACGTAGGCCTTTAGGGGCTTGACGCTCTTCAGGAGTATCACGTAGCGAATGTCGAACTTGACGCGTCCCTCCAGCTCCTCGCGGCGGAATAGAACAGGTCGCTCGATGTACTTCTGGGCAATCTTTGGCCCCGTGGCCGGCAAACGCACAATCTGCTTGATGTTGTCGGTGATGTAGGTGTCGAGGCCGCGGGCCAGATTCCAGGGCTTGATGATCCAGTGGTTATCGAGGCCCTTGGCTGCTCTCGTCTTATAATAGGCGGCGAACTCCCTGAGCTCCGTGGACAGGTTGTAGGTGGTGGGCAGCCAGTCGGGATACGTTTCCAGCGTAAGCCCGTTGTGGTGCTCCTTGGCCGCTCGCCGCCCTACAATGCTGAGCAGATCCTTGATGGTGATAACGTACTCGAATGGGAACTGGTTGATGAATTTCCCGGGTGTCTGATCGGCGAACTCCTCGAAGGCCTTGAAGTGGTGCGTGAGCCACAGAACGTCCGCCTCCTGTTTGTCGCTGACCAGAAGGAACTCCGGAGATGTGAGATGCTGCCTCACTACATCGTACTCCGCGTAGACCTTCAACGGATCACAACGTGACCGAGATGGCAGGGGGTCCGTGTTTTCTTTGGGATAAGTCTCTGGGACGTGACCGCTGGTGAAGTAATCCGCTCGCGGTTCCACTTGGAGGAAGCTCTCGCCAGCGAGATCGGCATCGCGCCAAGGCAGGAGCAGGGCAGCCCGCTGCGGCGCCTCCTTGGCCACGTACTCCACCACATCGCGGGTCACCTGTTCGCCCGACTCGCAATCACGGATTGGGAAGAGCAGGCTGTACGTGGTCTGGGTGTTTAGGTATAGCAGCGGCACCATGCGAAAGTTCGGCTCATCAGAGTGATTCACCGCCGAACCGACCTCATCCATCACATACCAGATGGGCTGGCGCTCCTCGTCCGACAGCCCCTCGCTCCCAATGGAGTAGGCGTGGCAGTACTTCCAAAGGCGACGCAGTATCTTATCGATGCGATCCTCCAGCTCCAGATCCACGCCCGTAATGGCCGACAGACGATCCGCCAGGTGCGGGTACTGCTGCAACTGCTGCCGGGCACTGTTCAGCCGAAAAGTCCACGCGTGATCTATCAAGTATATGGCCTGTGGATCACTCGCCCTAATACCCTGATCCCTAGCAACGCCCAAGGCAAACACCGGATTGGGGCTGTCATCATCCTCCGCGGGATTCTGCTCCTCATCCTCGTCGTAGTCAATCAACATCAGCTGCAATGCCTCTCCAGCATCGAAAGTTTCCGCGATCAGTTTGCGGTAAAGCGCCGGCCAGAAGTGCATTGGAATCGACGAGGATTCCAGCTGTGGCTTGTGCAGCGCCACAAATTCATTGTATTTATTTATGCCGTCCATGAGACCGCGTGCGGAGACCAAAACAAATGCTGGTGGAGCAGGTCCCGGCTAGAGTGACCGTGTGCAAGGTCCAGTGATGCGAATCTCTTTTCATATCCCTAGCACTCTACATCAGCGTTGGGCACAATAAATAACTTGAGGAGCTAGACAAAAAAAAACTTTAACAGCAACCACCTTTGCCACCCATTTTGTTATTTGATTCGCGAGAAATCGGTGCCGAAGGGTTTTTGGCGCCTATCTAGCGAAAAATTTAAATGACATTCTTTTTGTGAAGAATCACGGATCGCTGAACGCGACCGACAACCGGAAAATAATTCACAAAAACGTAAAAACTTTAATGTGTGAGTATTGAATATATTTACCTATATATATCATTTATACGACTAAATTATAATAAAAATCGTATATGTTTTTAAGCGTGCTAGAATACCCCAAATATTCTTCCGATTAATATTTATAATAAATACAATCGATATCACTACTACCGATAAATTAAAAAAAATGTCTCATCACCATCTGATGCCAATAACTTCAAAAGGAAGGAAGAGAGAAGAAGCTAAACAAATCGCTGCCAAATCCTTCAGGTCTTCAACCCCCCTTTACCACCATCCAGCTAAGCCTCTGCATTTCAAGTTAGCCAACACTGGCAGCGAACAGCTGATCAGCTGATTGTGTGACCGCACACCCGCAATTCAAGTCATTTGGTTTGTTATTGGCCGAGCGGTGTGTGCCTGTGTGAGTGCCACCACTATTAGCAAAAACAAATACTATTTCACCATTAGAATAGATAACATGTAATTGCGATTGTGCGGCGGCCAAACCCAAAGCATAGCAAAGCCCCAGCACATCAGCGGAGCACTCACAGAAGTTCGAAGTCATCACAACTCGACAGTAGCTGGTACAAATTAGATTTTACTTTCGTGTCGACTTTTATGAAACTCTCGACAGTCAAAGTGAACGCTCGGAGCGCGCAAATGGTGTCGCGCCGTCGATAGAACCAGTATATTCCGCCATCCTCGAGCCAGCCATTCAAAAATTTCAAGTTATAGAGTGAGAGACAATCCGCCTTCGATCCGATTTGAGAGCGCGAGATGAGCGATACGCTGGCGTTGGCAAGCGGCGGCGTGAGCGATCTGCCGCCCACGTCCCCATCCAATACCACCCTGCCGCTGCCCGTAGTTCAGCAGGGATCGAGCGTGGGCATGGACCTACAGGTAAGGAGCGGAGCCTGGAGGTGGGGCGGGCAGTGGCAGTGGCAGGGCTGACTAGTAGGCAACCTAGGTGGTGAAATTCCGATAAAATTCCGTCCGAAAATTGTTCTTCCTTTGCAAACAAACTGCGCAATAGACTCGCTCTCGCTGGTTGAGTAATATTCGCTCCCAGTTTTGGCCATCACCAGCCAGGTGTCTTCGCTGCCAGCGGCTCCCGAGGTGCCCAAAGTTCCCAGAACCTTCGCTTCCTCAAAATTGACGTTGTCTTCTTCTCTCGCCTGCAGGATCCTAGAAACAACGGTTTCTTCCTTTGGAAATGGTTGTGTAACTGGACATCTAGTTCACCAACAATGCTGCGCGCCGTGGAAAAGAAGATACTGTCGTACGTGAAGCTGCCCTACCGCGGGTTCTTCGTGGACATTGGGCCGGCGGTGGGCGAGGGGGACAAGATCTGGACGATCAGCATGAACACCGAATCAAAGGAGGTGCCTCTGGTGCTGCTCCATGGCCTCGGAGCGGGCATAGCCTTGTGGGTGATGAACCTAGACGCCTTTGCCAAGGGCAGGCCCGTTTACGCCATGGACATCCTAGGATTTGGACGCAGCTCGCGGCCGCAGTTCGCCAAAGATGCGCTGGTGTGCGAGAAGCAATTCGTTAAGTCGGTGGAGGAGTGGCGCCGTGAGATGAATATCAATGACATGATCCTGCTGGGCCACTCGATGGGCGGCTTCATCGCCTCCAGCTACGCTCTCAGCTATCCGGAGCGGGTGAAGCATCTGGTCCTGGCCGACCCGTGGGGCTTCCCAGAGAAGCCCTCGGAGGCCGCGATCAACGGCAAGCAAATACCGCTCTGGGTGCGGGCCATAGCTAGGGTGCTGACGCCGCTCAATCCGTTGTGGGCACTGCGCGCCGCCGGCCCCTTCGGCCAGTGGGTGGTGCAGAAGACGCGGCCGGACATTATGCGCAAGTTCCAGAGCACCATCGAGGAGGACATCAACCTGCTGCCACAGTACATCCACCAATGCAACGCACAGCATCCCAGCGGTGAATCTGCCTTCCACACGATGATGCAGTCCTTCGGCTGGGCTAAGCACCCCATGATCCATCGCATCAAGGACGTGCGCAGCGACATACCAATCACATTCATCTACGGCTCCCGCTCCTGGATCGACTCTTCCTCCGGCGAGAAGATAAAGTCACAGCGCGGCACCAATATGGTGGACATCAAGGTTGTGACGGGCGCCGGCCACCACGTGTACGCCGACAAGCCGGACGTCTTCAACCGCTACGTGAACGAGACCTGTGATATCTACAAGGTGGACAAGGCTGTCGGCGGCAGCAAGCTGATCACGCCCCAACAGCTCATCCGGGAGTCCACGGAGTCCGACGAGGAGCGCGAGCCCAACATAAACACAGCCAAGACGGTTGAGGTGGAGGTACAGCCGGAGGTTCAGCCGGCGACTGTTGTTTCCGCTTCTGCCGACACATCTGCGGCGCAGGTCGACGAACTGGCGGCCAATGTGAAGCCGAAGTGAGCGGACGAGTATGGAGCTCGGATCTAGCCTGTATCTATTAGCTTAGTGTCTTTGCCTAGTATTAAATGGTCATTATATCCACTCAGCCGCTATTTGTACCCTAGAATAAAGTCAAACTTGGCTGAAACTGCAACAAACCAATAACTGGCACATTCTTATTTATGTTCATTGAGATTTCGAGTTACACGAACACTGCGCATTGATTAAAGATTAAATATATATTTGTATTTGTTACAAAAGCAATCTGAGTTTTGATTTTGGATAGGTAAGGGAAGCAAACAAGTTAACTCCTTATCTCTGAAATAAACCTATAGAAAGGTGCCATAAAACAATTAGTTCTTAGTTACTTCGAGTTGTGCAATTCCAAGTTTAAACTTTATGGATTGTTCTGGCAACAAAGTAACGTTTAATCGTCGTCGTTCACTTTTGCTGATTCACTTGGAGTACAAAGGTTATTCAGCGGGCACTCTCACCGCATATGGAGTTCTAGCTACGCCGAAAAGCTCTCTACGTATGGGGGTGGTTGCATGCGTCAGACTTGACATCGATCCGGAAGAGCCCACACACGCGTCAGTTGTTTTCAATTCTTTCTCGGATTGGATGGGATTGGGTCTAAGGCTATCGCAAGGCAGCAGCGCTTAGTTGATAGGCAGGTCCACAAACAATGGAATTATGTAGGTGAAACCAGGACAGGTTCAGCGTATCTTAGGGGTTTGTTAATTATGGACCTCATAAAAAAGAATATAAATAACTTTATCTATGTATATTTCATTGTCGAATTTTGCTCCCTTTATTCTGATTTTTACGTTTATATTGCAGTCGGTGCTACTTAAAACACAGAAAACTAGAAACCAAATCATCTATTGTTGTTGTTCTGCGAGTATTTATAGTATTTATACAACAACATTTTACACAAACAGTAATTGCCATACAAAATTTTCAGTTTCCCATTTCGGGTACCAGGCGAACAGAAAATAGTAGAGCGACGATACGCTGTCGCTGATTTGTGCGATGACGTCATTGGTCAAGCGTGTGTTGCGAGAGTTGTTTAGTTGGCAAGGTTGCACTGGAAAGCTCAGCTTTAACACCAGTGCAGCCG
>JAEIIG010033132.1:0-28914 GCA_018904695.1 Drosophila parvula | reverse complement strand
ATCGACTATAATGTTTTTAATCGAATGAACTTTATTAAAGAACAATTAACTTAATAAAAGTGTTATTTCTTAATGTAATAATAAACTGTAGCATACTTTTTAGGGCATATGCATTGATAACCATTTGTTTATTACCTTTTTTAAATGAAATTCATATTAAAGATTTTAGTTCTTTTCTTTTTTAATTTTATATTTCTCAGGGTACCCAACATTTCCTTGTACATTTTCGCCACAGTTTCGCCTTTGTTCTACCAACTTGGCCAAGATATTTGCGCGGACTGAGGAGCGGGAAAATCAGGAGGCCACTAGGGTCCTGTAAATGTCGTTCTCGATTTGTTTGCGTGGGAGTACGGAGTGGGTCCGCCCCCTGACAGGTCACCCCTCGTTGTCGTTCACGCTTGTTTTGGCATTCAGAGTAAAATACGCGTAAAATGATCGGAAAATCTACTGCCAACAACAAACACTCAATGCTGAAGTGTGCGTGCGTGTGTGTGTGTGTGTGCGCTGCGCGTTCGTGTGTTTGTGGGTTATGAAATAAACACGCACACCCGCACACCCGCACACTCGCACACCCGCAAAACGCTTTTGTTGGCAGCCACAAAAGACAGCGAGCAAAAGAAACAAAGTGTCAAATTTCATTTTATTTTTACGCCTCTCTCCGCCTCCCCGCTGCTAGTTCCGTCTCGCTCCAGCCGCCGCACTCCGGCCTCGCGCCCTCCCATTCGCACATGCGGCATACGTACGTCAGATTTGGCCTGCCATTTATTTGTCTGCATATTTTGGCCTCTGATTCTCCTTGCCGCTCTCATCAGCGCGGTCCCTCCTTTTTGGAATACCCTGTACAAAGAGCGAGGTCTATATATCTGTGGTGATCAAGGTAAGCAAGTGTCTCTGCCGGCACATGCACTGTAAGCGGAGCAAAAGTAAACAATTCAACAGTGCGTTCTAATATTAGTTTTGTTCGTAGATATTTGGAATATATTTAGATTAGAGTATATTTAGATATAATAATAGATAATTAGAATATATTTAGATTAGAGTTATTTACCGAACTGAAAAGGATGTTGGGATATATCCCCAAAAATAGCTTGCTTAATAACATATCGAAAATATAAGTTTGATGTATCGAAATTGTAAACATATCGCATTTAGCATTAAAGTATCGAATAATTGACAAAATATACGAAAAAAGTGCAAACAAGTCTTATTTTTAAATTAAAGAATCGATTAATTGACAAAATATACAAAAAAAGTGCATTCAAGTATTATTTTTAAATTAAAGTATCGATTAATTGACAAAATAAACGAAAAAAGTGCATACAAGTCTTATTTTTTCAATTAAATTAATTAATTATTTGATAACTTCAACTAAGTCTAAGTAACTTCTTTAACAGAGTTCCGAAATATTCATAAAAATATCGATTTATCGAACATATGGTCGCAGCATCAAAGTATCGATTAATAAATAACATAAAATGTTGACATATTAAATTCCTTAGTTAGAAGGTAGTTACGAGTTCGAACCCCATTATATTTTGTTAGCAAATTTCTCTGATGCCCATTTGGCCTCAGTTTTTGTTTTGGCATCGCTGTGCGTTTTTGAATTTGCCTTGCAATTTGTTTTATTTGTTATTTGCATGCGTTATTGCTGTTGCTGTTGAAGGCATTAAATTGCTTTAAATATTTTTGCACGCACATTTCGTAATTAATTTCATGCGTGTGTGCCCCAAGAATAGCGACAGAATTGGGGGGATCCCCAAAATTACACCGACAACAAAATGTATGTGTACAACCTGTCTCTCACTTCGTTATCTCACTTCGACTGATTAACATTAATATAAGGTTCGGAGATTCCATAAATATTTGCCTTATTGAAATTGTGAAGACGCATTGTCTGAATATTTTTGTACAGTGTACTTCGGCACCTTTTTCCGATCGCACTTTATCATCATTAATCATTTTACAGTTAAACGATGGCACTGAAATTGCATTTTTACAATTTTATTTAATCAAGCACGACGCATACGGGTCGCCATATAAAATCGACAAAGATATATAATATAATTGCGTTTGCTCGTCACTTTGCTGGTGGCACAGTGGCCTCAAGAGGCTGAGGCGGGTAATTAAATAAATGAATTGAAAATAAAGAATTTGGGGAAGGAAACCACTCATGAAACGTTGCTAATCAAATTAACTCTAAGCATATTGACACAAAAAATCTATACAAAATATTGTAAACAATATAAATTATATGTAAATAATATATAAATTAATTACCCTTAAGTTTATACAATTATTAAATGAATTTCTGGTTTATCTGTCAAATATGCTCTAGGCTTACTGCAAACGCTCCTTGTTCCAGCTGTTTAATTTTTAATCAAATTTGTGCTTTTTTTTAAAACGAAAAGATAATAAACCTTTTATATATTTCATTTCCACTTTATATTGTTTTTTTTTTTTTTTAAAGGGAATCCCTTTTCCCTTGACTGTAGAGTTCTGTCCTCTTTGTGATCCTCTACCAGTGTCCTGTGCCCGCTTTTGAGGGCCTCCTTTTGTGGAGGAGTATCCTCCCGCCGCCTCCTTGTTTTCGTCCTTCCTCATTAATGTGCGCCGTGTGCGCTTCAAATTAGGCACGCAAAGCGTTGCCATTAAAAACGCGCACAAAGCGACAGAAGAGCAACAAAAAAAAAAAAAAAAGCGGGACTGAAAAACGAATCTGTCGCATAATTACAAAAAAATGTGTCAGACACGCTGGAAAAGCGGGAAAAGCGCGCGGCTTTTATGTGGAAATGTCTAGACGCTGGAGGACCAGCTGATGGATGTGGATGTGGATGTGGAAGTGAAAGTGAGAGAGAAAGTGAAAGATGAGCCATATGTCAAGGCAAAGCGGCTGCCAATCTTTTTTTTTTATTTTATTTTATTTGCGTTTTTTTTGTTTTTGTTTTTTCTGCGCTGCTTTTGTTGTTGCCAACGACGGTTGCCAAATCAATATTTATCACTTTTGTCAGCACACAAACACAAGCACGTACAGGGCTTACCTATGTCGCACTGGGTCACACGTTGCTCATACGCCATGTGGGTGATCATTAAATATCATTTATTATTTACTTCAAGATCAGGTTGGGCTCTTTAAAAAAACAGTTATTCTTAACTGGTAATTAAAGAAAATTAAAGAACCTACTGAGCCTTGAAAATCTTCCATTTCCAACCACTTCCCCGCTGTCCCTTTTTGTGTTTTCACATGAAAGATCAAAGCAAAAGTGCTGGGTAATTGCTTAAATAATATTGTGCAGTTTCTTCATTTCAGGGCAGGGATTAGCATTAAGATACGGATTAATGCCAAAAGTGGAGGAACCTGACCCTGAACAAGTGCAAATGGAAGCAAGCAAACTGGACCAAGCACTCATAAATAATAAACCAATTAAAAGGCAATTTAATTCGAAAATGCCTTGCTTACACAATTAGGAAATCTAACTAAAGTTTAACTACAGTAAGCTCTCTTGTGTAAAGTATTCTCCCTTCAAAAGTAGTGATTGCAGTGCAGTTGTGTTGTTGTGAAAATTGAATTGGAGTTCAACACTTAATGGCATGTTGTACTATATATAGACAATGATTGGGGGTCAGTACCAGCTAAGGCAATAAAAGCAACAAGAATCTGGCCGAAAAGGCAATTTAGCCATTTCAGTTTTTTGCTACATCTTCTTCATTTGTTTTTTTTTTCTTGTTGGGAAAACAGAAAGAGATACTTTCTGTTGTCTGAGCCAAGAGGGAGACGCATTGATTTAAATTGGCCATTTCATTGCTTCATTATTTGCCGGGCGAATCTCTGAGATACTCAAGTTGATTGTTTGTTTTGTATCTGGAATGCACAGCAAGCAAAAAATTGAGAAAAAATCATTTGTAACTATCATGTAACTAATATGGATTTGAGCCACAAGAGAACGCACTTAAGTTTGTTTATTTTAATATGTATTTTTATAAAACGAAACTTATTCCAAAAACAAGGAACTAAAAGAATATAATGTGAAAACTTAACATATAATATTAAAAAGACCTTGAAGCTATACCCACTTTAAGGTATTCCTAATATTATAATATTATGTTAATATTAAAGCTATACCCACTTTAAGGTATTCCTAATATTATATGTTAAGTTTTCACATTATATTCTTTTAGTTTCTTGTTTTTTGTAATAAGTTTCATCTTAATTTTGTTCTCTGTACGCAGTCACTACTCTGGGTCATATTGTTGTTGCAGCTTTATGGCTCTCTCTCATTTATTTATTTCTGTATAAACACTGGCTCTGGCGCTCATTTTATTTATCAGTTCTTTACTCCGATTTGGATTATTTTCTAGGCCGGGATTTGTTGAAGATTTGTGGAATTTGTGGAATCGATAGGAAGCTTGGAGGGGGGGAAGCACATGAAGTTGCCATTGACAGGTTAACCTTTGGCCAGGGTCCCCCGTTAACCTGATTACTCAGGCAGGGACGCACCAAATTGAGTATAATTTCTATTTTTTTTTTTTTGGTCGAGACCAGCCACGCGCTTTCGTATGCCAATTTTTCCATTTCCATTCAGGTCGCCTCTTTTCGTTTTTATTTTGTTGTTGTTGTTGTTGTTGTATTTCTTTTTGAAATTATGCAAATCGAGCAAAACATAAAAGCGCAGACCAAGTGCAAGAACTTGGGGCCCACAAACGAGCATACATACGATCTGCAGGTCAAAGACTGACCCCGTTTTCCCCTCCGTTTTCCCGGGCCCACTCGTCTCAAGTTTGTCTACAAATGTGGATTTACTTAATCAAGTATTTATGTTGGCCTACAAAAGTTAAAATTATGTGGTGCCCATAGAGTGGCCGTCGCCTGACGCTGGTCCCCTGTCCACGCGACCCGTTCCTCGATTTTTCCCTTGACGGCGGCGCAGAAGGCAAATAAAAAAGCAGTCAGTACGACGAATTGGTTTCGAATTTAAGGCTGAATAAATACCCTATAGGTAAGACATAGGTAAAACTAATAGTTTTCTAAAAGTTAAGTTTGGTAATAATAGAATATTTTCATTTATAAAAGGATAAAATCATGTTTCTCAACTTTAGATTTTACAAAAATTGCATAAAGTCAACATGTTTTACATTTATAAAGTCATCGCCTATTAAACTTTAAGAATTTCATGTTTTCGATATGTAAACATCGATTTTAGATCGATAACCGTTTCAATTTTTTTACAACTTCATCGACAACTATACATCGAACGATTACATATTGGGAATGTACATACATATATCGAGAGGAAATCAAAATTTGTTATATCGAAAAATATCACATTTAAAGCATCTACGATTATTTTATCGATTATTTTATACATCTACGATTATTTTATAGAAAAAATACATACAGAAAAAGATTTCTTTATTAATTTTTTTTTAACCATAACTTGTAAGATATTTTATGAGTTTAAGTTTATTAACAGTACACTCAAGTACACCAAGCACGTGCTTGTTAGGGTTAGGTGTTAGTAGGCGCTATAGGAGAAAGTATAGGTAAAGTTTGCGAGGAAATGAACTATTGGCGTGCTGCCTGAATGTTTGCTTGCATGCTTACTAAGTTAGTTAAGATTAAAGTTTTCAGTTTGGGAAGGCAACGTTAAAATATCGATTATATATCGGACATCACGTCACATATCGATAGAGTATCAAATTTAACGTTGCCAAATGAGCTAAATATTTGTTCAAGCTGAAGAAACATCATTGTTAATCGAATTTTTGGGTATAAAAACACCGATAACTTTGCAGAATTACGCATTGTGTGTCCACAAGAACAGCTGTTATTAAGCCTGTCATTTATGAACATCCTCGAAGAACATATCATTGATGGGTATCATAAAATTCACCGACAGGGGAAAAATATGTACTTCGTTTGCCAGTCAACGGCGGCGGCTCAACCGAAAACTCTCAAGGACGACGGCCAAACGAAATTGAAAACTTTTTTAATACCCTTGGCTGTCGTCGTCGTCCTCGTCGTCCTGGCTGCAGCAGCAGTCAAAGGAAGGCTCGATGCCGACGGAGCAAATGTGTCAGGATTCGAATTAGAATTAGAATCGGTGCAAAGGGGATAGTCGCGTCCCAATCCCCCCGCGGGGCCCTTTTTTAACCCAGAGCCCAGAACCATTTGGTTAACAGTTTCTGTTTGACTTTACAATTAGTTGGAGGCCGCCTTGAGAAGTCTTTTGTTTTCTGCAAGGCTTTCGATTTGCTCAGTCGGTCGAAAAGATGCAATAACAGATGGGATGATGGCCTTGGTCGCTGGTACTCTGTGGAACGTAACTGTAAGGATTCATTTGTTAAACACGAGAATCAAATTAAATGGTAGCACAAGACAGGTTCTTCAAAGATAACAAACCGATCGGAATCTGTAATAGAATCAAAATAATTAATAGAGTTCTTTCTCCAGCATTACAGGACCACAACGCAGTGTACTTCAGCATCGACATCGTCCTGTTCCAGTGCTATCCCTTCATCTATTGTTCTATTGAATAATTGAAGCTTTTCAATCCTATTTAATTAAGCAGCCAGAAGCTCAACGTCGGCCACAAGGATGCGTAGATGGATGGACAGGTTGTTTTTTTCTTTCTTCTGCTTTTTGGGCGCGTGTTTTTCAGATTTCAGATTTCGGACTTTTGGGATCCTTTGGTCTGCTGGCCACAGACAAGGGCAATAAAGCCAAAACAGCGTGCCAGGGGTATTGGGCTAGGTGCGGAGTTCGTGGTTTCGAGCTTAAGGACTCCTTCGATAAGAACAGCAACTAAAGTGAATTGAATTTGGATTAAATCGAACGCATGTGCGTGTGTGTGTGCTGAGCAGAGCCAACGATAAGCACTCGATGAACAATGAAATTTCATTTTCTCGCAACCAAGCAGCGCCGGCAAAACAGACATGGCTCGATAAGGACCAGGTCTAGGAACAGGACCAAAACCAAGTGCCAGTTGGCCACTCGTCCGGCGGGCAATTAAAAAATAATACACGGCTAGCAAAGTGTGCCTCTTTGTTGGCCCTGGTCACGTCAGACCGTTCACATCAATACCAAGGCTGTGCCTCAATCATTGGCCAAGACCAGATCCACTGGAAATGGTTTGGTGTTGAGTTTCATTAAAAACAAATTAAATACTGCCGCTGCCATTCGATGGAAAAATGTTTTAAAGAAATATTATATATAAATACGTATACCTTAGGTATTTCTTTAATAAAAAATACCTTGGTTTTTAAAGCAGCCATTTCAGGAAGGCAATAGATGAATAACTTTTAAGTTTGGATAAAATCAAAGAAATATATACCAAAACTGTGATAGAGGTTCATAGAAAAATGGATTATCTATCCTCTACTTACCTATTATTAACCTGTAATATCTAAAATATATTTTCATTTGTAATATTAAGGAGTTTGTACTTTTCCACTGTGCAATTTCAGTGTAAAAATTGGCAAAGGCACGTTCGCTAGTGATGCGAACAAGTGTGTCCTTCCCACTCCAACATCCATGATTGATTTGCATAATTGGCAGACTCGGCGACAAAGTGGATTAGAGTCGCCCTGGTCCTGGTCCTGGTCCTGGCCAGCAGCAGCAGCAGCACACACTCCACATTTACAATTTGCCCTTTTATATTTGACAACCAAAAAAAAAACACACTTGAGCAGACGAAATTAAGGCGAAAATAATTAACAATTCCATGAGGCCCAGCCGACGAAAAAACAGGATCAGACAGCAGACACGTTTGCGACCAAGTGTATAGAAATGAGCATCAAATAGGACATTAATGTTGGATTAAACAGTAAAGGCAATATTTCTTATATCCAGGGCTTTCATTTATAAATTTCCCCTAGACGTAGATAATATTCGTTTTTCTATCCATTGATTTGAAAAAAAAAAACAAGTAAGGAAAAACCCAACTTTGGGCGAAGACGAAAATGGTATACCCTTGCGAAAATGACTAATTCAACTAAATGAATGGTTTCTTTAGAAGATATGGAGCTAAATATGGTAGCTTGATTTGCTACTGTTATAATCTTAAAAAAAAAGGGATATATGAAGTTTCATTTTTATATCTTTAAATATAACGAAAATATTCCATTTTGGCCTGATTATTCCTATGTCAGCTATGTGATATAGTCCGATTAAAACAATAATCGACAAGGCTGAAGGAACCATCAATAGTATCGATGCAATATTAAAATAACGATATTTTATTTAGCCTTACAATGTTACATATTTTCACATTCTCGGATATAGGCCCAATTTTTCTAAACAAGGCTAAATCTAAAAACTGTAGCCATACATTTGCCATTCACCACGAATATCTATATGCAAACTGATCAACAATATCGGAATATATCGATTATTTTCCAGCCCTTGTAAGCCTTCCCTAATTACTTATTTTTGTTTTTATATTTTATTGGCAAATCACTTGAATAATTAAGTTTTTAAGTATTTATATATAATTTATATCGATAAGTAACTTGTATGTAAATCTCTTAAATTTTCAACTTCATTTTCTGCACTCTTTGAGGTGGCTTGCAAATGTGTATATTGTGTAAGCTGTGCAAATCGCTCGACAAAGCCTAATGAAGTGCATAATTTACAAACGATTACGATTCCCTTAACCACCGCCGCCGCCCTTTGCCATTTTACCCATTTGCATTTGTCTGGGAATTAAGTGATCAGAATTTGTTGCCTGAAACAGACACCGCCAACGGGTATCGAGACTCTGTTCATATCTGTGTACTACTTAAGACCAATAAAGATGTGCATATTTTTCAAGCCATTACCAAAAGTTGGCCTCGTCCTTGGCGTTGGCGTACGCCTCTTTGTGCCGATGATGGCCCATATTATGATGTCGTTAATCGAATTTCTATGCTCTGACATGGCTATGTACAGTTCAATCTGTTTGTAGCCACAAAATGCCACACACAACATATTTTTTAAGGTTACACAATCTGTTTTAAGGTTTTATTAAATAGAAATATTACTTGCAATATTTTTTTTTCGAAGATTAATCTTAACGATGGTTCGATTATAAACGAGTTTGTCACCGAACTCGTACTTGGGAATTTTATGGGGCATCGCTTGCCACAACTTAAACTTCTCTTTATGTTGCAAGGTCAGAGTGTGGCTTTTATCGCCTGTAAAAACTAAAAATTGATATAAATATCAAATATTGTCCAATATTCCAAATATTTTTTGAAGCAGGACAACGTCTGTAAGCATCTGTGTCCTTTTTGGAAACGTTTTTCCAGAAACACCTGTGGCATTGACCTAAACCCAAACTAAGCAATAAGAAATCTTTAAGCAACCAAATTTAAAAGTGTTAGTATGTAAAATATTCAAGGCAAAAGTGACGGCCCAGTGCGCCTTGACGGCACTTAATCCTTTTTAAAAAAGTTTACCCAACTAATTGAGCAAACAAATCAAATGGCGGCCAAAACCGCATTAGGCCAACAACAACAAATGGCGAAAAGAAAGCGCCAACGATGGGGCAACAATAACATGAACTAATTAAAACAATAACAAAGAATCGGCGACGAGGGACACAAAAGTTTTTGAAACGAAAGGGTGATGCGGTGTCGGCACAAAAGCTAAGCCCCGGAGCTTTGTCAGCCAACAGTTTTTGAAACCCGAAGGGGCGCCAACCATTTCGGAGAGCTTGTGCGAAAAGCTGTTTGTGAAAGTCACCCGAGAAACCATTATATTATATCCATTTTTAACACTAAGAACCTATATTTTCGTAGGTAGGTTAGGTGATATTTTCCTAAGGAGCTATCCATATATTACGTAATTACATTTATAATCATTTTTACCCTCTCCCACCCTATATAATCAAGAGTAATCATTGAAGGAACTCTTCCTCCTATGATTACGTTATTATAGAATTTCTTTTTCTATAAATAATAACAAAAAAATTGTTTTAAAATATATTTGTATATGAAATGGTCAGCCCACTAACCAAATACTCGAAAATCTTCCCTCCCCCTAGGTAATTAGGTAATATATGGACAGCCCCCAACTAATAAAATAGCTGTTTTACAATTGTTTCATATATAAATATTATATGTATATGAATATTGTCACCTAGTTTGTTGTCTTTAACTCTTGTAGGTTCTGAGATCGAGTGGCAGATACTGTCAAGGCTAAATTGACTTGCCTGGTGATGCCAAGATATAATACCTTTGTTTAGTTGATAATCCGATAAGCCCATTCCATTATCAAAATAATGCACATTGTCTTGTTTCTTTTTAGTTAGCCTTTGTTGAACATTAACTTGCGCACTTACATGGACATACACACCATATTTAATATATTTATTGGCATAATATTCAATGGATTTACTTCTGCTAATTTGATTTACTTATATGAGAACTTTTCTAGTAAATACTGCAATAGCACTAAACAAAAATTCACTAACTTAAAAACAATTGATGGAAATATATGATGCAAAAGTTTATCGTACAAATATTTGTTTTTGTTTTGTTTCTTTTTTTTTTTGTGTTTTTGAAAAATTAATCATGTAATGATAATAATAATTATAATAATAATAATAAAATAAACACAGACATTTGTAGTACACTTAAAGGTAGTGGATCGAGACCCGAAGTGCTTTCAAAAATTTTGCTCTGCTTTGTTGTTGGGTGTATAAATTACAATTAATGATTTATCGGGTTCGTTTTGGTTTCAGTTTGGGGGAATAGCATACAGCGAACAGCATACATATATATCGGATTGAGGACTCTCCGGTTCTTAAGCATCCAGGAGGTTGCACTTTCCCAGATTCGCAGCTTACGTCTCCTTTTCCTTCTTGTGCTTAAACTTGTTTTTGAGGAGGCCAGGCAAGAGGGAGGCGCAGGCACAGATCATCAGGATGCCCATCGAAGTCCAGGAGAAGGCCTCGCTCGAGCTGGTCATTTTCTGGAGGGTCTTCCCCGCCTGGATGGCAATTACCGATGGCGGAGCGACACCGCAAAAGGTACCCAGGGCGAAAATATGCAACGGCACTCCAATCACTGGCGACGCCAGGTTGATGAACCAATTGGGGAGAATCGGCGTCATGCGCAGGAATAGCATATAGTTGAACAGACTGTCCCGGTACTCCTCCACGTGCTTGGACCACTCGGTGGTCTTTTTTGGCCAAAAGTGACGGATTAGGCGACGTCCCACCAGGTTGGAAAGTGTGTAGCATAAGGTGGCGCCCAGCGCCGAACAGAAACAGATCAGGAACAGGGCTATCGGGAATTTGTACAGGAATCCAAGCAGAATCGACAGGAACAGCGATCCGGGAATGGCGAATGTTTGCAGGCTATAAATGGATTTCAATTGGGTCAAGGTAACCAGACGCAGGCGGTTTGATCTGCATAATATCTTAAAACTTATGTACAGTATGCACTGGTCCAGGGGGCCAACACTTTTTCTAATACCTTTTACCTTTGCAAACGTGCAAGACAAACCGAACTAACAAATTCCCCTCGCGAATGTTCACTGTGCTTGGTATTAGCAAAAGATTTGACGGTCAGTTGGACGCGTGCTCGGGCACGGGCTGTGTGCAGTTATTAATAGACGCGAAGACCTGACAATGGCACCCCCATCGCAACGACAATTCTCAGAGATTTCCCCGAAGAATCGAATCATCTGGCATCGGACCACGTATTGTGCAGATGCCCGATAACGGCATCGAACACCCTCGTTCTCGACCCCACACCCCCCACACCATCTTGCTTAATCACACACAAACACAAAGAACCACGGCGATCACAGCTGCTTTGAATAATTGCGAGGCAATAAGAAATACAATTGCTGTTTGCCTTGGCTGGGGGCGGGAGGAAGCTAAAAACGCAATTGAATTTCTGAAAAAGAGCAAAAAACAAAAACGTACATATGTATGTACATATGTATACATATTATGTCCAGCTCAGCTGATTTCTTCAGCGAAAACAGCAATAAACACAAAGCATGCGTCACACGAGTGTTCAAAGTCGATTTAAGAGGGAGCGCGAGTTATGGCGCAAGCTGCGAACAGTGCAGTAGGCTGGACCCATTACCTCACTACAATGAAATTGTATAATACTAATAATTCAAATCTACGTTGCCAAAAAAATATGTTTTTCTTTTCAGATCTTTTTCTTAAAAACATTAAAACTTTACATTTCCCTAACTAACAAATTACAATACAGGCCACTAAAAATAAAAAAAAGGCTTTATATTGGGGCAGGTCCACCCTAGGAGTGCACGTTGAGCACGGAGAGCAGCTATAGCGAGTGCGTGTGGGAGAGAGGTATTCAGAGTGAGACCTAAGCGGGAGAGACTGCATGCGACTCCTACATATCAGCTGTTCCGTGCGCACGTTCTGTGAGTGCCCGTGCCCCGCTTCCTGGTGCCATCTCGCTCGCACCCGCACGCGGTCTACGGAACTACCCACGTAATTAATATGCACACAACATAAATGCGAGGCGATCGGCGGTGATCGTGCATTAATTAAGCCAAATACAAATGTACGGACCGGCCGTGAATAGTTTTCGCTGTCTGTCCGTATGTCTACCTTTTTGGTAATCGGGTCAAGGTTATCGCCGAACAATAGAGTTCTTATCTAATCGGTGGCCGATTCTAGACATTCGATTTTCGGTAGCTAATAGCTGATGTTTTGAAAAAGGATACAATACGTAGGCGACCACAACGCCGAACATCACTTCGAAGTAGTACATGTCTTTGTAGCGATCGAGGACCTTGGCCAGCATCTTAGCATCTTGGATATCACGCGGTATTTTCAAATGTTGTTTTTCCGACCTGCGGAGAGAATAAAAAGAGCAACAAGTCGGGGTGTAAACACATTTGGTGTGCTTATATGGGTGGCAAGTGGCGTGACTCGGCTTATATGTATGTGTGTGTTTGTCTGTAAGCCCTCTCGCTAACAGTGTTGCTTATTCCGCCATTTTCCAGCTAAATTTGGCTTTAGTTCAGTGTATAATAGTTAAATGTTATCATATCTTTTAGCTTCTTAAAAAATATCAGCAATTTACAGCAAGTAGGTTAATTCGAATCTGTTACAACTGTCAATGCTTAAAATTACCAATAAAACTGTAAGTTGGCACCACATTTTTTTAATGGTCACGATAATGATTACATACTCCTGGAATAAATATTTTATAATATAATTATAACCTATTTATAGTTACAAATATGAAAATTTACGCTTTTGCTGTCGTTACTTTCACAAAACCCCTTTGAATATGGGTATGCACACATTAGAGATAAGTAGTAGAAAGATAACAGATTTTATAGTGCCATAAAAAATATTGATGTAATCATTATTCGGTAACTATTGCAGTTGCCCTATAATTTTTTTTATATGCGCATATCTAAAAAACAATAAAAGTGTCCCAAAAGCAAAAACTCGCCAGATAAGAATAAAACTTCATCAATTAACGACAAAAGAAACACATTTTGTGTACATAAGTAAGGGGGCTCAACCCCTTAATTCTTATAAATAAATGTGAAATCACAAGTTGCTAGTGACCAGTAAAAAAAAAAAAAGATTAGTCGATGAGTTTGCAATTTTCATGCAAATTAAGATTCAACGAAATGAAATTGATATTTTACAGAACATACATATGTACATACGTATAAAAATTGATAACGTACTATTGGGTACATTTGCTGATTAGTAGTTGTTGTTGTTTTGTTTTAAAACAATCGATCAATCAATCTAAGTACTGAATTAGCTTCTCTACCAAGATGCGAAGGTTAAGCACAGTAGGGCACATTATTTTATTAAACCTATAGATATTTTTTCCGAGATATCAAAAGTATTCATTAACTGCTTCAGTATTTTGCTCGGGGGTTCGAAAGAAACTGGTTCCCTATATCTTAACAGATATCCATAGCTTTAAATACATATATTCCAAAGGCCTGCATTTAGCTTAAGAAGTAATAAAAGTAAATAAAATCTGACTTGTGGGGTGATTTCTTGGGAAACAAAGGCATTGCCATGCTGTGACTAAGAGTCGTGTCATTTTTACTGCCATTTGTTGTTGGGTGAGATCTAGCTAATTTTATCGGATCATTTGGCGACATCTCTGCTCGCAAATAAAGCGAGACCTGCGCACACACACACACACTGGCACACCCGCTCGACTTTTTTTTTACACCTCACAGGTGCACGAATGCGCTTGGGACACATCATCCGTGGAGACGGGGCTCTAATTGAGCCAACTTACGCGTTCAGCTCGGGGAATATGGCGTACACATAGCACATGGTGACCAGGCTGGCCACAAAGATCCCCGCCACGATGACCAGGGACTTCTTGGTGGCTTTCTTTTCGTCCGGCGACATTGCCCGCTTTTGTGGCGTGGCCTGTTGCTGCTGCTGTTGGGGCTGATCTTGCTCCTGCTGATGCTGCTGTTGCAGTTGGTGTTGCTGTTGCTGCACCTGCTGCCCCTGCGACTGGTCCTTCGATAGCTTGTGCCTGCCATTCCGCAAATTCAGAGAGCTTCCCACACCGTTCAGCTTTGGCATCTTATCGGGGTTGTCTGAAACAACAATAGGTGGTTATTTCACAGATTAGACACTACTTAAAGGTTAAGCACCGTTGTTCCCCTTCATCCGCCCCTTCCTCTTACCCAGCTGATAAGCCAAAGAAAAGGAGCAAAGAACGAAACTCACCCACACTATTGCAGCAAGACATTGCGGCAAAACAACTAGCACAACAGGAACAAAAAAATAACTCGGCTTTAAATTTACAAGCACAATATTTGACTCATTTAGCGTCTAAGCAATTTATCAATTGTTGTTATTCGCTCTATGTTCGTTCGCGTGTGTGTCTGTATTTGCGCGCCAGCAATAATTGTTGTTGTTTTCCTCTCTATCTGCGTATGTCTGTGTGTATGTATGTGTTCACACAAATTCAATCAATATTGTAAAAAAATAATAAAAAAAACAATTTGCTTAACGAAATGTTTAGACAATACAGTCGTGCTTTGCTGGGCACTCAATTTTTTCTTAGAACTAGGAGTTTTGAGAAAACGTATGAGACGCGCGCTCTCGCCGAAAAATAATAAATTTAACTATTTAATTTAGGAGACAGTGTGCCCGCGGCGATTTCCCTCTAAAATACCACACTTTGAAGAATACACTAAAAAATGCCACAGGTAGGTAGCGGTGGAGTGAAACTTCGCCGGAGGTCTGCGTTCAGTTTTTAGATTTTTATATACAATGTATATTAAATCCAATGCCTTACTTAATTCGATCATAATTAAATAAATAAATTGGTTTATTATGCTAAGGAAAGAGCATATATTTTTCTTAATTTTACAAAAACAATTTGCTTATGGCTGGTTATCGATAAGTCATCGATCTGCATTTCTTAAACATTAATTGGTTTGCGGGGTAAAAACATGAAATTAATGGAAACTCCATTTAGTCTTTATGCTTAGGCATCCGCTGCCGTCTTATTCTTCAATTGACGGTACAGTGAAACCATCTTGTTGCGCTCGTTCTCAAGCATGGACCGTGTGGCCGCTGGAAGATCCTTTCGTTTGCCTTTCATCTGTGCCTTGGTGGGTGCTTTAAAGGCCACCTTGGATTTGGCAGCCACCTTTCTGCTTTCACCGCTGTCTTCCTGCGCTTGATCCGCCTCGTTTGTGGTGGGATTCAGCATGGATTTCAGGAGGAGATTGGATTTGCGTCCCGGTCGTGGCACCGTCTCGTTCTTGGGCGCCTTTCTTGGCAGCGTCTTTAGCGATGGTGGCGCATGTACAATCTCACCGAAGGCGAAAACATCTCGTTTATATTCTGTGGGAGGGGCGCTCTGCTCGTTCTCGGAATCCACCTCGTCCTTGGCCTCCTTGTAGGCTCTTTTTATCAGCTCCCTGCTGGTCTTGGCATCCATCGTAGCCGTTTGTGGTACATTATTACCCTTTCTTCGACCGTTTTTGCCCGCAGCTGTTCGACGCTCCTTTTGTTTCTGTTTGAGCAGCTCATCAATCTCGTTTTTGGGCCTCTTCTGGACCGTAATCTCTCCGGTTTTTGGGTTCCTAATCACATTAACGCCATATTTGGCTTCGTACTGAGCCTCGCGCACAGAGGCACTGGTGATCCGGTTGACACGACGCAGATAATCCTCGTCCGCTTCGTTGGCAAACTGTTTGATATTTCGAACTTCTTTGGACGAGGAGGAGCCGCCGCTGGTCTTGCCTCCTAGCGAAGATTTTGGAATATCCTCCTTGCCTATGCTACCCAGTTTCAACTTCTTGCCGCTTTTGGTTGCATCGGCTAGTTGCTTGAACTGACGGAACTTGAAGGACACCTGCTGCTCGTCCTTCTTCACAGGCGGATTGTTCGTTACTTTAGAGAGTCTGCAATGAAAATGTGTTAAGCTCATGCTCCTAAATGATTATGGCCCATGTTGGTACTTCTTCTCCTTTTGCTCCTGTTGCTTAAGGGGATCTCGAATGCCGTGGTGCTTGCGCACAGGGATTTTCCGTTTCCTGGCCATTGTTTCTTCGTCTTTAGCTGCGAACTCGTGGTTTTATTTACAAAAATTACGATGACGATAGTTTGTTGAACAGCCTATCGATAGTGTAACCACAATTATTTTAGATATCGATAGTAAGTTGGACAGCCAATCGAACAACAAATCAGTTTAAACTTTAAACGTTTCATTAAACAAACGAAGTAAATGTTTGTTTCATTTTGTCAATTTATTTGAATATATTCTTTGTTCTTACAGCGTTAATCGATTGCATCTGATATATTCTATGTATTCTGGAAATTATAAGGAAACATAAGATGAAACATATTTCTTTTCTTATCGAAATATGTTTTAAACTGCGGTTCCTTCTTTGGAAATGTTGAAGCCTTCAAGTGGCGTTGCACGAAATCTGTTCCTCTTTTCGGCATTTATAGATCGTAGAATTGGCTATTTGCATCATCATTATCGGTGTTGCTCGACCAGAAGTTCTCGTTGAACTCATAAGTCGGTTCAGAGAAGTTAAGCATGGAGTCAGCTGCACAGTCGCTGGAAGGCGGCGATACTGCTAACGGCGGTGGCTTGTTTACGCCCTCCATCTTCTGATATTCATCCTGACCCTGAATGGCCACTTTTTGCGTGAATTGCAACTCAAGACTATTGAACGCGTTCATGTCATCGCTGCTGGACTTAAGGTTGAATCTGCCACGTTTCGGTATGCTGGGCACCTCGTTGTCCTTTGTGGGTTCTGGTGGTGGTATGATCACCACGCTTAGCACTTCAAGCTTCTGTTTCTTGGCCGACTTCTGCTCTGTCTCCACGACTACTTCTTCCAGCTCATCGCTTTCCTCCTCATCCTTCCAGGAAGCGTTAAATTGCTCCTCCCGTTTCTTAGCTTGTAATGGTGGCAACTCCCCACCGGATGATTCCTCCTCATCTGACACCACCAGAGTTATTTCGTCTTCGTCTACTGCCAAATTGAATTTAATTTGTTTTGTTCCATCGTCCGCAAATTGATCTTCTCCGAATCCAAAGTCTGGCATATCCTTGACAACTTTGTACCTCTCCTCCGTCTCCAAGTCATGGGATTTCATTGATCTGTTCCCCGGGTCCGGCTCCAGCTTCGGCTCAGCATTTGCTGGTTCAACGGAATCGCACCAATCTGTCCACATGGACGAAAGTCGTTCCACAATGTGAACGCTGGTTAAGTTGGGCGAAGCTTTAAAGCGCACTTTCTTGACTGGCAAAGGGCTGCATGCCATCAAAGGTTCAGACTGGCCTTCACTTACTTCATCCGCTTCTTCGCCGCTCTTTTCGTATTTGGACTTCCTGTCCAGAAAGTGGCTGAGGAAATCCAAGGACGACTGAAGGACAGGAACATTGGGCGAACCGTTCGGTAAAAATGAAGGAAGCGTTTCGCCTGTCGAATCCGGTTGTGGTTGACTGATACCTAGTAACTAAGGTGACGGATATAAATTAATTAATTAGGCGAAAAAAAAACAAAGAATAGCTCCAACCTTCTTCTCCAAAGGTTCGATCAACTTGCATACTCGCGCAAGGCTAATTATCTTCTTATCGCGATAGTCCTTGGCCCTTTTGATCTTATTCACCATCCGGAGCCTGGCGTTATTCACCTCCAATTCCAGCACGTCCAGCTCCTTCTGACTCTTCTCTTGAAGCAGCTGCTGCCCACGAAGGTTCTTAACTTAAGACGGATAAAATATTGATATATTGGTATATACATACATATGTACATATTTGTTTAAATCTTTACATAGTATGTATGTTTCGCAGTAATAACAATAACGCGGGCCAACTGTATTTGCAAGTTTCTAACTTCGCAAGTTTCCTGTTTTTACGAAAATATTCCCTAACTGTAAAAGACAAAAGGAGATGTCTTCGGTCCTGTTATGTTTGCAATGTACATATGTAGTAGTATGTGTGTATATAGTATGTTTGTTGGAATTTTGAATGTGGGAGTAGGTTTGTAGAAAGGGAAAGAAACTGATTGCTGCCAAGTGCTGCTGTTCTTCAGGCCCTTAAAGAAGTGTTAGAGGGAGATGGCTAGGGAGTCACAAGAATTTGCAAGTGCAATTGACAAAGGCTCGCTGCTTATTTATTTACATACATACATACATATGTATGTATGATGTACTTATTTTCTAAAATATAATGGACCAGAACTAATCCATTAAATCTTACCCACGCTGCGGTTTTCTAATATATCTAGCTGCTTTGCCTCTTCCATGGACGAGTGCTTTATCATAGTTATCTCGCGGAGCGTCTCTTCCTCTTTGCACTTGACTGCATAACTGAGGACATTTTCCAATTCCAGCTCGCCAATAAGCTGCTCCACCTGCACAATCTTTTTGTAGCAAGCGGCTACATATATAGACGCCTCCGAGGTCATGTCCCGGGTCGCCATCGACACATTTGCCACATGATCACACATATTCGCTTCGAAAATCAGTTCTTTTGTCTGGGGTCGAATAGCTGTGGCAAGAAAGTATACGCAAGTAGCAACATGTCAGGGATATGTATTTGCACCACTTACCTCTTAATTCCTGTTGAAGTTTCTGGTTCTCTTCGAGCGCCTCTTCCAACTGCGAGAGAAGGGCCTTTACGTTATCATTTTGAAAGAATGATTTGTTGAAGAAACTCTTTGCCAAGGGAAAATTATCCATTTTTTCGCTGGTCGGCGACTCTTGGAAGCGTCAGTTATTTTTTTCAACTTGCTTTGACCGCGCTATCGATTGACCAAGTCGATTGCTTGGACCAGTGCTGAAAGGTGCGAGGCATGCAATATGTATTATATTCGATAGAAATATAAGGATACTTATGCCAAAATAATTCATATATGTATGTACATATAGTTTGGGTGAATAAACAGCAACACTTTAGTACAGACACTTTAGGACAGGGTCGCGGTGGTGGGGGTTGTTCTTATTTTTTTGTCTCGCTGTGAGTCAAAGCATTTTGAATTGGCGCGCCAAAAAATGTCCAGCAATCGAAGTGCAGATATGGCAATATAGGCCAGGGTAGGTAGTCCCACTATTCTGTGGCGTCCTCTCTCTCTCTCTCTCTTTTCGATTGTTTTTAATTTATCTAATGGATTTATTTTATTATTTTTTTAATTTGATCAAAGTGACCAATATGATAATTAATTTAACAAACCTAGTTTAAGTATTATGTATAAAGATGTTTGTTTATTTCGGTTTATGCGGAGTTGAAGCGATATATTCTGTCCCTTTCGGGCACATGTATTTCTAATGAAAGAAAGATTAGCGCTGCAATTTTCAGGAGCTGATGCCGATGCGCATCAATGTTGTAAATAAAAAAGATACAAAAATTACAGGGGCGTGTGTGGCTTGCTTTAATAACATTATTACTTTATTTAATTGCATAAACATGTCCTCATTCATATTTTTGTGCTGGATTTCTGGGCCGACACTCACGCGCCACCTCTGGATCGGTTATCTATGTTATCGATAGTGCAATCGAGGCCCTGCAAACTCTAGTTCGTTTTTATGTCATAACAATAAGCCGAATCAAAACCAGGGTCAACAAAACGCCGGCGTTATCAATTAAAGGCTGCTCCAATTATAAGCCGCACGCTGCCCGCTGTCCCTGCCGCCACTTCAGACACTTCAGACACTTTAGCCACTTTCGCCCTCCAGCTCAGCCGCTGACAGACAGGATGTCGACCCGTCGCCAGGCAATCACGCTGTACAGGAATCTCCTGCGCGAATCGGCGAAGCTGCCCTCGTACAATTTCAGGTGCGTCTGGTGAAATAGCCATGTGTCGGTCGTCCCAGAATGCGCCACCATGTTATTGGTACTCTTTCAGGATGTATGCTGCCCGCAAAATACGCGACACATTCCGCGCCAACAGGGCCATTCGTGACTATGAGGAAATTGATCGGCATATGGTCACGGGCCAGCAGAATCTGGAGCTGATACGTCGCCAGGTGAGATGGGAATAACCCTCTGCTTCTCAGTTTCGGTGTTTACCTTTCCACACAGTATATGTACATACATATGTACATACATATCTGCCCTTAGCTTCGTAATCAAATGCTGATAATATACCAGAGCAAGTAATCACCACTGTCTGTCAGTAAGGTTCTCGAAAACTCTCACAACTTGTTTAAAATAATCAAGTACTATTCGCTATAACTTTGGTATGCCTCCAGCAAACGTGGGGAAACAAATAACTTTCAATAAACTAAGTTTTTTTTATCCAAAATCCAATTTCATAAGAAAACTGTGTATTACGATAGAAAAAAGCTACATATATATGTACATATGTATGTACCTATAGGGTTTAATATTTGGATACATGTTTCTAATACTACAAGACGTTCACAAAACTTCTAAAATTCAAACATTTGTATAAATATCGCACTTTTTTTTGGCAAAAACAGCAAACAATTTGCCGTGACACTTGACGAGTTATTTCTTTATAAATAGTGTGTTATCCATATGTCAAGCTTCATAAACATAGAAGAATCATTTGTTACACCACAAAATTAACAAATTTCATGTTCTTTATTAATCTCCCTCCCTAATTTCATCATGTAATTATCAATAATAATAGAGAGAATTGCCTTTTCAGTGTACTTAAAAAGAGTGTTTATTTAGGAGTCTTAAAAGGAGTGCTTTCGGGGTCTTAAACTTTAGATAAGCCGCAACATTTCCATGGTGACTCCTCTATTAGCTTATGGATATTCTTGAACAGGACTCAAATCATCCCTAGATAAGAGGAGTATCTCAAAATGTATATATTTATTAATTTATTGAAGAAGAATAAAACTAATTAAGGCAAATATTCAGAGATCGAAGGAAATCCCAACTTCCTCGCCTGAGCTATCACTGAAAATAAAAGCTTCACTACTTTTTTAAACTGTTTCTAAGAAATCTGTTAATATCGCTATCAATATAAGCGCCTTTCATCCCTGTCATATTCCTGCTTATCAGCTTCAGTTCCGTTTTAAGAGTTTATTAACCTCCCCTCTGATTTTCTGATTGGTCACAGGTAATCATCGGCCATTTGTACACCACCGACAAGCTGGTCATAGAGAACAAGAAGACCCTGAAGCCCTCCGACGACTGAGGCGAACAGGAGCGAGGATAGCGGTAGCTGAAGAGAGTACAATGGCAGGACAGGAGACGGAGAAGGAGGAGGCGGAGGAGGAGCAGCAGCAGCTAAGACACAACTCGAAAGACTCGACCTACACACCACACACACATTGTTGATTTCATTATAGTATGTTGCATCCATCAGAAACCAAGGAAACAAGATCATTTGCTAGCAAAAAAACACCAATTTAATGTTATGTTTAACAACAAGTATGAAATTATATATATATATATACATACAAATATGTATTATTAATGCTATAAGTAAGTACTAAAAGTACTCCAGAAAAAAAAAACACCGGCCGGGCTGTGTGGCATGGAATGTGCGAGCGAAAGGGGGCAGGGAAATGAGCGAGCGAACCTATGCCTGATAGGTGCTGGCGGAGACATTGCCGCCGGTGCCCGTCCAGTTGGTGTGGTGGAACTTGCCCTCCTGCCCCAGCAGCTCGTAGGTGTGGGCTCCAAAGTAGTCGCGCTGGGCCTGTAGCAGGTTGGCGGGCAGCTTGGCCGTCCGGTAGCCGTCGTAGAAGCTGAGGGCTGTGGACAGGGCCGGCACGGGTATGCCCCAGCGGAAGGCGTTCGCCACCACCTCGCGCCACGAGTCCTGGCCGCGATCGATAGCCTTCCTGAAGAAGTCGTCCAGCAGCAGATTGGAGAGCTGCGGCTGCGACGTGTACGCGTCCTTGATGTTGCCCAGGAACACACTGCGAATGATACAGCCGCCGCGCCACATGAGCGCGATGCCGCCATAGTTTAGCCGCCACTTGTTCTCGCTAGCCGCCTCGCGCATCAGCATAAATCCCTGGGCATAGGACACGATCTTGGCACAGTACAGAGCGTGCTTAATGTCGTCCAGGAATTTGGCCTTGTTGCTAACGGTGGGCTTTGTGGTTGGCCCCTTGAGCAGGCCACCGGCATTCACACGCTCATCCTTCAGGGCCGACAGGCAGCGCGAGAAGACCGCCTCGCCAATTAGCGTCACGGGCACACCGTACTGCAGGGCAGCGATGGCTGTCCACTTGCCCGTGCCCTTTTGACCGGCAGTGTCGCGAATCCGCTCCAGCAAATGCCCCTTCGAGTCCTTGTACTTGAGGATATCACGCGTAATCTCGATGAGGAAGGAGTCCAGCTCCGCGGCGTTCCACTTGCCGAATGCATCGGCCATCTGGTCAGCGGAGAGGCCCAGACTCTGCATGATGTGATACGCCTCGCAGATGAGCTGCATGTCGCCGTATTCGATGCCATTGTGCACCATCTTTACAAAGTGGCCGGCACCGCCATCGCCCACCCATTCGCAGCAGGGCTCCCCGTCGGCCTTGGCGCAGATCGCCTGGAAGATGGGCTGGATGAGGGGCCAGGCGGCCTCGTGGCCACCCGGCATCAGCGAGGGTCCGTGACGGGCGCCCTCCTCGCCGCCACTCACTCCAGAGCCAACATAGAGCAGGCCCAGCTTGGCCAGCTCGTCGCAGCGGCGGGATGTGTCCTGGTACTCGGAGTTGCCGCCATCGATGATCACATCGCCGGCCGAGAGCAGCGGCACCAGCTGCTGGATAAAGTCGTCAACGGCGCTGCCAGCTGAAATGGAATGAAAAAGAGACAAAGTATTAGAAATTACTCAAATTACTAGAAGATTCTATATCTATATGTATACATTTCCTATTTGACTTTGACTCACTGCGGTCAGAAGACACCAAGCACGTGCTTGTTATGGTTAGGTGTTGGTAGGCATGATAATAGAAAGTAAAGGTAAGGACTGCAGAAATTAAATTAAGAAATTAGTCTAAAGTTTCCTAACAAAAAGGAAGAGCTTAAACGAAGTCAAATGCTTTACGGAAATCAGAATAAATTACATCTGTCTGATAAATAAAAGAAGTGAACTCCAAAAGATTCCTTGTTGTTGATCTTCGCCTAATAAATAATCCATGTTGACATGGAAAAATAATTGATCTAGAAAGGTGCTGCTAATGAGGAGTGAATACTTATTTTTCGAAAAGTTTTTGGGATGACTGACCAACTTAGAGATGCCTCTATAATTGTTTATTACATTTTTTTAAGGAGAGAAATAGCAAATTATTTCTTTTAAATAAGGGGAAAGTGGGTGGTTTCTAAGGATAAGGTAAGGAATTTTAAAAGGGGACTGCAAAAAGCACAGCACTATGTGAAATGTGGCGTTATTTCACCATATAATATTTCCATTTTCCATGTAGAAATCATTGAATTACCCAGACAGTAGAGCGAGTGTTAGCCCAAGGTCGATTGGTGGCTTCTGGAAAGTCAGTTGTGTTTCGGTTTTGGAGGTCACCGTGAGCCGTCCCTTGCCGGCAGCGGCACACTCCTCGAGCGGAACGGAACGAAACGTAACGGAGCCAGATAAGGCCGCCAGTGGCGCGATAGCATTGATCTATCTATCCGATCTATCTAGCGGTCGTTTGTATGTGGATACAGCAAAGGTTGAAATATGTGCAAGAGCTAAAGTCTGTTCTGAACTGAACTAAAAAGATACTACAAGATATTATAATATGTGTAGCGTGGAGAGGACGATCTTAACTAGAGTAATCTTTAGTTTAAATGTAAACTACAGCTAATAATATGTTTTAATCGGAATAATACATCTAATTAAAGTTAAACAGTACCTTCTCGAGTATTGTTACAAATAAATACTAGTATGTACATATTATATATGTATGCAAAAACCTTGTTTTAAATTCCACGCCAAGTGAAAGTTCACACAAGTTGTCATGCAACTTTCAAATACAAATTTTCAAATATAGAATCTGTAAATCTGTGTCATACATGACCTCCGAGGAGCGAATGAATCATTTGGCCTGGCAGTTTGAGTGGAAAGTCGGCGGGACGAATGAAAGACAATACAAAAAGAATTAAATAGAACCGAGACGAAGCCGAAGAATGTATCCTACAATCCGAGGAAATCCCCTACGGTCCGGGGCTGATGATGTGGCCTTAAAAGTCGCCAATTGTGTGAGCGTATGACCTACAATATAATAATGAATATCAGAGAGTTCTCCTCGCCCAGCCCAATGTGCAGGTTAGGTTTAGGTAGAAAAAGCAAAGAGCAGCGATAAGCCGGAACGCCGATTACTGGCTAGAGGAGAACGTGTGAGCAGCGTGAAGGAACTCTTATTTCGATTTTTCAAAGGGCACTGACACACAAGGCAGGCAAAGGCAACATGTTTAATTTTGGCAAATACATAAAAAAAATATACTGTACATATATTGCAAACATTTAATTTCATTGTTTGATTTTTATTTGTAATTTTATCAAATTAATGTAAGATTTACGACAAAAAATATCGCACAAATCACAGCCCCAGTAAAATAAGTACCACCTCTAAATTCATTGTAAGAGAACAGCAACGACAAAAACCTAAGCTTTGATAAATCGCTCAAGGCGAATCGCGAGGGTTGCGTGGCGCGGATATCGCCTGTTCAATGATCTCGCTTATTAGTGGGGAGAGGAATCAGGAAAAAGTTATCGTTGTGGCTACTTCTCTATGCCCTCTTGTTCACTCTCTCTCTCTCTTTTTCCCTTTGCACATTGCAATATGAACTTGCGCGTCATGAAACGCAGGCACACAGAAATCCGTTTGATTTGATGACTTTGCTTTGACTTCCACTCACACACACACACACACACAAAAAAAGACGAATGTAATCAAAAAAACACTCGCACACAGGTAAATCGCTTTCAACAGCAGGTTTTTGGAATTACACACGAAAAAAAAAACTATTTACAAAAAGCATTTAATTTCTTTTATGTACAGATGTAGCAATAGAAATGCTTGGAAAAAACTAATTCCATTGGTAAACAAAAATTAACAAAAAAAAAATAACAACAGCACAATCTGTGCTTTATTTCTTTTCTATTTTTTTGAGTGCAGTGAGTAATGTGTTTGCGAAATGGAGTGAAAAAACAAGAGGGCAAAATAACTCACCCTTAACCAGCAACATGACCTTGCGCGGCGTCTTCAGCTTGGAGACCATGTCCTGGAGCGAGTCTGCTCCGATCACATTGGTGCCCTTGGCCTCGTTGGCGAGAAAGTCCTTGACCTTGGCCACCGTGCGATTGTAGGCGCAGACAACGAAGCCCTTCTCGTCCATGTTCAGTATGAGATTCTGGCCCATTACGGCCAGGCCAATGAGTGCGATGTCGGCTTTTCTGCATGATAAAAACAACAAGCGGAATCGTATTTTAAAACATCAATGAAAACGTGGAGGGAAACCGCCACTCACCCGCTCATTTTGTGTATTTGTTCTGCGAGTATTTTGGCTCGAATGCAATTCGCTGCTTCTGTCTGTGGCAGTTTTTTTTTTGTCTTGGCTGCCCGTTTACCGTTTATTCCGCGCTGTTGCCCGTGGCGTTTGCCGAGTGAAACTGCCGCTTGCCGGCGGACGCGAAACGATAAATGCAAAAAACCAATGGGAGTGGAAGCTTTCACCTCGAAACTTTTCGTGAGCGGCAAAAACAACGATCGAAAAGCACTCCACCTTGAGCCGCCCTCTAGTCTTCATTTGCTCTGCCGCAATCGCTCGATCACGCACGGGAACAGCTGATGCGTGGACTTGAGCTCGACTGTGTGAGTGGGGGGCAGCGCGCGAGTTAGCTACTCTAGCTGAGCACGTGTGTGAGTGAGGCAGAGAGAGAGAGAGAGCGATGACTCCGAGAGTGCACAACTTTATCCTTGACACTCAAAGTTTGGGGGCACGGAGTAAAAGCTTCGTAAAAGTTTGCGCTTGAATTCTTAACCCCACAGCGCACAGTGGTCGATTCTGCCAATCTAGCAAGTAATAATTATTAATAATTAGAAGTAACTGACTATATTCCAATTATTAGAGTCTAATGAGATGATCAACCACAAATAAGTACTTACAATAACAGGGAAGCACACATTTATGTATAAAAAGTTTTATAAACGATCACCTTGCATACGATCACGAGTATTTATAACCTATTTTACATGCAACAAGCCCATTGTATCTTTTTTGGAGTATGAAGATACTGAAGTACGTGTATCTTTCCATGAGCCCAAATTTCAAAAGGAAATTACAGAGAAAAATGCATAAATGTTTTTAAAAAACAATTCTCTACGTATCTGGATTTCTTAGCTAGGGAAGAAGCTCGGAAAGTTTGACTTCTGACGCTCCCAATATTTTTCTACATAGTACAGACCACCAATGTTCCAGATAAACAATAATTGGAATCAAAATATGAACAAATAAATTTTCGGAACGCAAAACCCCACATAAAAAAGCCGCAAAAATGAACTTTGGTACGGACAGAGAACTTTAGCAAGCTTTGTTCGCTCACAACTGCGTGATTAGAGATGGGAAAATATATTTGAACACTGGAAATATTATTGGCGGGATGTAAGCTTTTAAAAAAATACTGAAAACTAACAATTTTCGATCTTTAACACCGAAATCTTTAAAATTTAAACGATGATGTTTAGTAAGCTATAATTTCGAAGCACTTTATTACGCGTACATATGTATTTATGTTATGCATGTATATTTAAAAAAAAAAAAACAGAAAACTTGAAAGCTTAACCTATCGATCAGGGATTCCCCGACTTCAGTTGAGGACCTTGTAGGGATTGAGAATGCCATTGGGGTCGAGTAGCCTCTTCATCTCGCGCATGTAACCAATGGCCACCGGGTCCTTGGAGTAGTGCAGGTAGTCCTTCTTGAGGAAACCAATGCCGTGCTCGGCACTGATGCTGCCCTTCAGCTTGGAGGTATACTCGTAGACGAACGGCTCCACGCGCTTGTAGATCTCATCGTTGAACTCCTCGCAGGAGACATTCAGGTGCAGATTGGAATCGCCCAGGTGGCCGTATCCGCAGACAACAGTGGCGTGCGGGCCGCAACGCTCCCGCATCACGTCCACGATATTGTAGAAGTCGCGCAGCGGCAGGGAAATGTCGTACTTGAAGCAGAAGCTCTTCTCGATCAGGCCCAGCGGCACCATTTCGCGGATCTTCCAGATTTCCTGCACCTTGCCGGGGTCCCCGGTCACAGTTCCGTCCTGGATCTCGCCGCGCTCCATTCCATCGCCGATGAACTGGTTAATCTTCTCCTCGTCGTGATCCCCGTTGCTGCCGGAGGTCTCGATCAGCATGTAAAAGGGATAGCCCGAAATGGGTGAACTGCAAGTTGATGTGGAAGTGGAGAGTATTACTTTGGTGGCTTTTTAGAAAGGACTAGGGACTCACTTGAGAAACTTGAACTGCTCGAGGGCCGTGTTGAGCGCCCGCTCGTCGATCAGTTCGCAGGAGCTGAGAATCTCGCCCAGATTCCGCTTGGCACTAACAAAGGTCTTCAGCACATCGTCAAAGGAGTTCAGGCCGATGAAGGCCACGTTGACGGCACGCGAGGAGTGGGGACAGAGCATGGAGAGCTTGGTGACCACGCCCAGTGTGCCCTCGGATCCGATAAACAGGTGCTTCATGTGGTAGCCCGTGTTGTCCTTCTTGAAGTTGGACATCAGGTCTAGAACCTGGCCGGTGGCCAGTACTGCCTCCACACCGAGAACAGATCCGTGCAGATTGCCGTAGCGCACCACCCGCACACCGCCCGCATTGGTGGACACATTGCCGCCGATATGGCAGCTAGCCTTCGCACCCAAGTCCAGTGGCACCGTGAGGCCAACGTCCCGTGCTCGCTGATCAAAGTTCTCCAGGATGCAGCCCGCCTCGACGACGGCAATGCCCGTCACCTCGTCCACGGATAGCACCTTGTTAAGGCGCGCCAGCGACAGTACGATCTCGTCACAGATAGGCACCGATCCGCCCACCAGACCCGTGTTGCCACCCTGCGGCACCACGGCCAGCCGGCGCTCGTTGCAGTATTGGAGTACGGCGGCCACCTCTGCCGTGTTGCCCGGCTTCAGGACCAGCTTGCTATTGCCTGGAATAAGGTAATGTCAATGAGTGAGAGAGTGCAGAGAGAGAAAAAAGGATATTAAACAGACTAAATAATCGGTTTGAACAGAGAAAAGGCAAAGATAATGTACTGAATAAGATGTATAACGCTCATATGTACATATATCTGTATATTTGAATTAGCATAAGCTGATATGTTTCTTTGTGTTTATAAAACCGGTTTTCTTTTTAAACCCTGGCAGGGTATTCTAATTTTAGTTAGAAGTTTAAATTTCCAAACTTCTGAGTAAAAATTAGCATCGATCTAGCCATGTCCGTCAGTCCATCTTTCTGTTTTTACGCAAACTGTTTATTTTATATTTTTTAGAAAAGAACGTAT